>APFE030925960.1:0-76277 GCA_000404065.3 Pinus taeda | reverse complement strand
CATCTTCTCAAACCATATCTCAGGAAATTCGTTCTTGTCTTCTTCGATGACATCCTCATCTATAGTTGCACTTGGGCCTCACATCTTCAACATGTAGATCTACTTTTGCAACTGCTCCACAAGCATCAATAATTTGTTAAGATGTCCAAGTGTTCGTTTGGCATGGAAGAAGTTGAGTATTTGGGCCACATTGTGGGGCGTGCAGGTGTCAAGGTGGACCCCAAAAAGATCCAAGCAATGCAGGATTTGCCTCAACCTAATACTTTGAAGAGCTTGAGAGGATTTTTGGGTCTCACAGGCTATTATCGCAAATTCGTCCGCAATTATGGTTGCATAGCGAAGCCCCTCACGCAACTCCTGAAGAAAAATTCATTCCTCTGGAATGAGGATGCACAACAAGAATTTACAGCTCTCAAAAATGCCATGTGTTCCACTCCAGTCTTAGCACTATCGGATTTCACCAAATCTTTTGTCATTGAATGTGATGCTTAGGTACAGGTATTGGGCAGTTTTAATGCAGGAAGGTCGACCTTTGGCCTTCACAAGCCAACAACTAAGTGGGAAGAATCTGGGTCAATCTACCTATGAGAAGGAAATGATGGCCATATTACATGCAGTAGAGACCTGACGAACTTACTTACTGGGGCGATGTTTCCAAATCCGCACAGACCATCACAATCTTAAGTATTTTTTGGAGGAACACCTATCCTCCCCACAACAAAATAAATGGCTCACCAAAATGTTGGGATATGATTATGAGATAATTTACAAAAAAGGGCAAGAAAATAGGGTAGCAGATGCATTATCTCGCCAATTTGAGGAAGAAAGTACCCTGCTAGCAATTTCCCTTCCCATTCTAGAATGGATTGAAGAGGCTCGCAGGGAATGGTTTTCACATCCCGGGCTCTCCCGATTCATTTCTCAATTGCAGGCGAATCCAAATCCCACCAAGGGCTACTCGTGGTAGAATGAGATTCTTCGCTATAGGGACAGAGTTGTAATATCACCAACATCCAGCCTCAAAATTCGCATTTTGGCAGAATTTCACTCATCCGCCCTTGCAGGACATTCAGGCTTTCAGAAGACATATGCTCGCACCAGAATATCATTTTTTTGGACATGCATGAAAAAGGATATCCTTACTTTTGTAGCAGAATGTGATGTATGTCAATGCCACAAAAGGGAGACCATCAAAGCACCAGGCACATTACAACCATTGCCCATCCTAGCATCAATATGGACGGAGGTTTCTATGGATTTCATTACAGGTCTTCTAAAGTCTAGAAACAAGACAGTCATCATGGTGGTTGTGGACAGACTTTCGAAATATGCTCATTTCTGCGCCCTACCCCATCCATTTACACTGAATTTGGTCGCTCAATCTTTCATGGATCAGATCTTCAAATTGCATGGCATGCCCACTTCTATTGTGTCCGATCGTGACCCGATGTTCACCAGTAATTTTTGGCAGGAACTCTTCAGGCTACAAGGCACCCATCTAAAACTCAGCACTTCCTATCATCCACAAACCGATGGTCAAACTGAAGCCATCAACAAATTTCTGGAAACCTACCTTAGGTGTTTCACTTCACAAAAGAAACATCTTTGGGTTCAGGGGTTACCTCTGGCTGACTGGTGGTATAACACCAACTATCATGCCACCACCAAAATGACTCCCTATGAAGCAGTATATGGTCAACTCCCTCCTTCCCCTACTTCTTATATCAAGGGATGCTCAAAGGTACAAGCAATGGATCAACTCCTACAAAAGTGTTCAACCATGCTCGCCCATCTTAGAGAGAATCTTCATCAAGCTCAAAACCGCATGAAGCAACAGGTAGACCAGCATCACTCAGAGCGCCAATTTCAAGAAGGGGATTAGGTATTTTTGAGGCTGCAACCATATAAGCAAACATCACTCAAAGACAAGGGTTGTCAGAAACTATCTCCAAAATTTTACGAACCATATCAAGTACTTCAGCGCATTGGAGAAGTAGCATACACGCTGGCTTTGCCGCCTACTGCAAAAATCCATCCAGTTTTCCATGTCTCATGCCTCAAGAAAGTGATTGGGAACAATTGCAGAATTCAAACCAGTCTACCTGAATTGGACAAGGAAGGGTCAATCTGGCTCCAAGTTGAACAGGTCCTAGACACATGAGAACGACACCTACGTGGCTACGTGATTAGGGAAGTTCTTGTCAAGTGGAAAGACACCTCTCCGGAAGATGCAACTTGGGAACCAACCACTATTCTTCAGCAGTTTCCGGAGCTTCAGCCTTGAGGACAAGGATATTCTTAAGGGGGAGGGCATGTTAGGGTCCCACCCTAACCCCCATATTTATGTAGTGGGATCGAGTCATAGTAAAGAGTCAATAAAGCCCATATTAATAATTGTAAGTGGTTAACCCGCAATTAATGACGGGACCACAATTAGTTGCAAATGGGCCATGGTATTAGATAGATGGTATTAATAAAATCCATGGTATTGATCCATGGTATTGTATGTATGAGTCATATATAAAGGATATAGACTCCCTGCAAGGAGCATCGTGTCTTATTTTGTCATCGAGCACTGCTCTATTGGAGGTTGCCCCCTCGAAGAGGCAAGTGAACATTGCATTCTGAATAATAAAATACTTGCTCTTTTTACTCGCTATTCTATGTTCTGGGTATATTGCTTCGCATATTTTATATTCTGGTATCGTCTTGTAGGTTAAAGAGCATAACATGGAGTGGGTGCTTTCAGGAGGTTGCGAAGATGAGAAGAGGGCCTAAGGAGTACCTAGCACCCTTCTAGAGAGTTTCACAGTGATCAGATCTTGAAAAACTGCTCTCGTGATCTTCTACAGGAAGTCTGCAGGGGTTCTACAGGATGTTCTACAAGACGTTCCGAAAGAGGATTTTCAAGGGTTGATGGTGGAAAAATAGTGGAAAGGTGGAAATGGAGGTTGGATGAGGATGTGAAGGGGTCTAGGACCATTTGAATGAAGCTAAGAAGTGATGAAGGTGGTTGGATTTGGTTCAAGGATGGAGGGAGCAAGGTTGCACAAAGATATGGGAATGAGGGAAAGTTAGAAAATGTGCAAATGAAGGGAAGGAATCTTGGATTAGGGGTTGGAGTAGGTTGTATGATGGAGGAAGGGTAGGCAGGGAGGTATCACAAGTGTTCTACACAATATTTTCCAAAACTGATCAAACAAAGACTAGGAAAACCAAAGATCTAGCTATTTTGACCTACTTTGACCTAAAAAACAGAAATGTGATGAACATAATTTTATTGGTAGAAAATAATGCAAGATAACTATGGAAACTAAGCAAGAACAGATTCTAAACATGCAAGTACAACTGATATCAACTTTCCTAACTAAAAACCTAACACTAGCAATTGCATGGAAAGGCAAAAACAGTGTTTTTGTGGCAGCAAGTATGCCTTAGTCTCAGCTCACGGTCCCAAGGAGGGAGAGATGAGATCAAGGATTTCTTGATGGCCTTTTTGTAGATCTTTTCATTTACCAAACTATCAAATCAACCTGAAGTATGAAGAGCTACATTAATCATCAAAAACAACCTAAGTGACAAAACAAGAATTTAACCTAAATAACAGATTTTATTCTAAGAATGCAGCAAAGACACATAAAAGTACATAAAGGATGTACTAGGCACTTGAGTTGGGCCCAACCCCAAGAGATACAGCCTCCTAAGAAAGATTAGAGCTGGTGTAAAGCTGGATTCGTCTTTATTGATAAAAAAATAATAGTTACATCCCAAAAACTGTCTATAAAAAAAAGCTCGAAAATCTACTGATACAGAGCTGCACTAAAGTGCTAACCTACTGACTAAAATCTAACTACAATCTAACTAAAATATAACTAACTCCTGACTAACTGAAATGAGGCCCTAAGCCTTCTTATTTATACAAATTGTGGACCCCAACAACCCTCCTAAACTTTAGGAACTCTGCTGCCAAAACTTGCAGTTAACATCAGTCCTACTTGACTTGCTTGGCTGCCCCTTGTGCTCTGATTTTTTGATGGATAATTCTAGGTAAGAGCTCATAAATGAAGGGGACACCTTCCTACAAATACCCTCCCTTGTTCTTCCATGAATTTGGCTGCCAAGTGCTCATTAAACCTTTGATTTTGTCTCAAAATTGACCAAAAAACTGCATAAAGAACACATTAGATTTTTTGGCATAATGACTAACCCAATTCACTCTATTAGCATAAATATAATAAAACATATGCAATAAACTAATGAGAATGGTGGATTAAGTCAAATTAGGAGGCTGAATGAGCCCATATAATTACTCATTTCTGGGGCTCATCATCAGCCCCTACTGAAGGTGTTGCTCATTCTCTGAGTAACTAATCCATCCCCTCATCCTGGATGGTCCTGGTGACCTCCCTATCATCCCAAGCTTCTGATGTGGTCTACTCATGTGTGCCATAAAATTCTGCCTTCTTGTCCATGTCCTTCCACTGCTCCTCCTATTCTGCTTGTTTGAATTCTTTTCTTGGCCTTGAAATACATGGAGGTTTGCATTTTTCTTTTTCCTTTTTGTTTTGTAGGTGTGCTTAATGCAACAAGCACAACTGCTACCTCCCTTGCCAATATCTCAGGTGATTTATTCTCTTGTTGTTCTTTTTCCTTGCTTCCTGTAGAAATCCTTGTGTCAACTGTTTCTATGTGTGTTGCTGAGATCTCAGTGTGTGTCTTTTCCTTTTGTTTTTGTGTGCTTGCTTTGGCTGTGGCAACTTTCATTTGGGATTTTTCAGCCTTCTCTATCCTACTCTGCATCCTCTTTTCCCTTGGTGTTTTTTCTCTTATTTCTTCCTTTGTTTTAGGCTCAGCAGTCTGGCCCATTTCCCCTTTTTATTTCTGTTCTTTCTGTGCTTGAATATCCTGTGTTCCTTTAACATTGGTTTTCTCACCTTCTTCAATGTGTTCTCCCTCCTCACTACTAGATGGGGTGATGTGTTCAGCCAAAATTCTAATATTGTCATCCCTGGACATGTTTCTGAAGATTTCCCAAGATATGGGAACAGTGTAGGTGTGCAAAGCATCTTCCACCAATAGTTTGATGAGCCCATGATGGGTCAACTGATCTAGCATCCCTTCATTTAACTTTGTACCACATTCAATTAGTGACTAAAGAAGGAAATAGGGGATGCTCAGTTTCTTGGTTGGAGGCAAGGCAATCCCATGCCTTAGTTCACACAGCAACATGAAATGATAACCATAGATGATGCTAAACCTCCCTTCACACGTGATGTACTTCGTAATTTGGAAACTGACTTCACTCTAGAGGGTGCTCTTTTTATGTTTTATTCAGAAAAGGAAATGCTTAGGAAACCAAACAGTCAATCTAAAATAGAGGATAGATGAATTTGGTTTCCCCTGAACCCAAGAAGGAATTTCTCATGGGTCCAATATCAACTACCAACAATTCCCTTGTTTTAAGGCTGCTGTCACCCAGAACTCGACTGTTTGCTTATGAAAGGTAGAATTTTGTTTTTATAGGTAGAGCACAAGGATCAGGTTCTCTTCTCAGAACACAGACAGATATACAAATCCAAAAAAAATTTACACACGCATAGGCTGGCCTCCACGGCTGCATATATCTTCCCTACAGGAGAATTTAAAAAGAAAACGTGGAGGACATTTTTGATGCAGGAAAACTGGGGAAACTCGTGCAATATGGAAGCAAACGTTTTACTTCCACTACACAGGTAGAATTTTCCTCTAATTTTCCAATATGATGTCGTTCAATTCACCACCTTGCATAAGCATACCATGCATAGAGGAGTTTTTTCGAGCCTACCTCGTTTTGAGCTTGAAATTCGCTGAAAATCTTGGGTTTTCTTTCTGCAGGGTTATTTTCTGCCTTTCTTGTAGAAGGCTCTCGTTTCCTGTAGAATGCTGATAAGTAGGAGGACTTTAAAAAATGGCTGAGAAAGACTGGTTCGCTGCTATGGAGGTGGTATGGAGCTTGTTATAGCTGCAGGGACGACGATAAAATGGAAACAACGGTGGTGAGAGTATTTCAAAGATGAGTTCAGTTGGCTACTTATGGAGACTTCCATTGATGGAGGGTGAGCTGGCCAAGTGCGCGTTGGCCCCATGCAGACTGTTGGTCCCCACTGCAGTGTTATTATGAACTATATGTTCTCTGCCTGTAATCACTTCCATCAAATACGTTGGAGTTTAAACAACAAACACTACCTGTTTTCAGTTTTCTTCCTGAGATGGCTGAGTACACGTGTCGATTGCACCCACCGAGCACTGTTTGAACTGGATGAGGGTGGCCAGTTAGATGGCCACCAATCTTGTTTAATCACAACCATCTCATTGTTCACGCAGTTCTTAAATTACATTAATGCAACAGATGAATGGGTTTAGTCACGTACCTGGAAGTCGAATGCGTTTGTCGTGAGGTGCTGTGGCCTTTCCTTCTGCTGCATGCCTTTGTTTTTGTGGATGCATGTTGGTTTGGTTGCTGATACGTGGCTATTTTTCTTATGCAGGTATCCTCTGGCTGGATCTAAGCTGCAAAAGTCTATTTCAACGTTCAGATTTGCACCCTCATGCTGCTGATTCTGAATTTTTACAGGACAGTGACTTGTTTTCTCTATAGCTCCCAAATGATAGATCAGATTGACCTGAAACTTTTTTATCATGTTTCTATCATCATTATGCACCTCCCATAGCAAAATTGTGGTCAATGGATGCACAGATTTCGAGAAAACCTAAAAATGGCTGAAGGTGACACAGATCAATTTCTTGGAAACCATGCACTAGAATTGGCTGAAACTGCTTGGGCAAGTTACTATCACCTATATGCATCTCCCCATGAAACAAGTTTTTAAATGGATGCATGGATATGGAGAAAATGCAAAAATGGCAGAAGGTGATGGAGGCTGATTTCTTGGAAACTGTGCACTGGAATTAGCTGAAATTGCTCGGACATGTTTCTATCATCCCTATACAACTCCCCATAAAATAGTTTTTTAAATGGATGCACGGTTTTCAAGTTAGGGAAAAAACAAGTTTCTGCTCTATGTATTTTTGGTTTCAAAGCACTCTGCAGTTTTTTTGCATAGTAAGAAAAATGAGTTTGGGGTGTGATGCAGGCATGGAAATGATGGAAGAGGGGTTTGAAGACTGTAAAAGGATTTATGAACCCTTTATGAAGCTTCCATGTTCGCCAAGCTGCTTTTTAAAATCCATTTCTAGCTTTTTGTAATTTCTATAGGAACTTCCTGTAGAAAACACAGTTTTCAGAAAAGAAGCACAATGAGGTGGAAAAAATGATGGAGAATGGTGAGGGATGGAAACAGGGATGTTTACAGGCCTCATGTACCAATTCCCAACCTTTGGGTCCTCTTTGGAGATCAATTTTGGCTTGTTTGCAGGTTCTAGAAGGTGAAATCCTAGTATGAATGAGACCAATGGATGGATGGTGAGGGATGCTAGCAACCCGGTGCTGACCTCTGTCCTTGTCTTGTGCTATCCTCCTAACCTGCAATGTCCTTTCTGCACCCTACAATTATTCAACAGAAATTAGGTTTTTTTTCTTTTTTTTCTCTTTTCTTCTTTTTTTTTTTTCTCTTTTTTTTAAAAAAATAACTAGGGCGCCTCATGGAGGTTTTCACCCTAATTGCCTGCTCTGGGCGCCTCCAAGGGAGGTTTTCACCCAGGGATCTTATTCTTTTTTCTTTTTTCTTCTTTCCAGTCCATTGACCGCCTCATGGAGGTTTTCAATCAATGAGCTAATCTGAAGTGCCTCCGAGGAGGTTTTCACCTTAGATTTTTATTTTATCTCTTATTTTCATTTTTTTTTTCTACCCTACCCTACTTGAAAAACAAAATTATTTTCAAGTATAAGAATACTTCCAATGGAGCCATGTGCACATCGAGATTAGAGACAAAATGATGTGGAGGCTTGAAATACATGCTTTGATAGGTATCCAGATTTCAGAGACCAAATGATTTGACTTTGAAGGGATCAAACATAGCTGAGGAAGAGAGTACTGCTGCAACTTAGTGACCATCTGGAACCATAACTCAATATAGCTCTAATATCCTTGGTCCTTTTGCTGATCTGGATCATTCTTCATGCCACCTTCTACCATGACCTTCTCATCTTCCTCTTTTTGTTGTTTTTTCTCTTGAATACATGGAGGATTTGATGGTAGCCATGAGGGAGCTCTCTCGATCTCTGATTCTTTTGTCTTTTCTTTATCAAGTGCAACCCATGGTTCTTTGATCTCCTCTTTTGAATCTTCTTTTGCTGGATGTGGTCCTTCAATGTTGTCAATATAATCACTTTTTTGCAATACTCTTCCTGAGCTATGGTGAATATCATTGAGCTCAAAAGGAGTTGTTTGGACATGTTTTGCCTCCGCATTGTAATTAGGTTGAGCTACTTCAATGTGCGGGTTTTAAAATGGTGGTATGGGTAGTTGAGTGGGGGTGTATATTTGAGATGGATGTGGATGGATTTGTGGTTGGGCAAGTGATTTCCCACTATATACTTGCTGACCTGCCTGTTATTTGGGTTCGATTTCGGTTGGGCAGGAATTTGGGGCTACCTTGGTGGAGCAGGAGGCGATGGTTGTGGTTGAGCAGGTGGTGGAGGAAAAGGAGCGGGAGGAGAGTTGTATTGGGGCCTCCACCCCTGATGAGGTGCATTCCAGTGAGGCTGTGGCTGAGCATAAGAGTGAAATGAATGAGCAGCTGGTTGGGAATAATATGGATATGTGAAGGACCAAGGAGGAGTTGTGGACCAGGAAGGATGAGCAGGGGGACCACAAGAAGGCATGGAAGTGGCTTGATAGGGATTGTAATAAGTCTGGGATGTCCCTTGCATTCCCTGCTAGTAAGGTATGGGTCCATGTGGCCTTCTTTGGTTCATGAAATAGAGTGGTTCAGTGGCTCCTTTGGCGCTTTGATATGCAACTTTAATTCCGGGCAAGGAAGGGCACTAGTTCGTAGGATAGTCTCTTTCACAAACAAAACACAGTTCTATGGAGTGTAATGGACATTCGTTCCTAGAATGCTTTCTAGTGCACCTGGAAAAAAAGATGGCCAAAGCCCTCTTGGCTTCCTCTTGCCTCCTTTGGATCCGCAAGGTATCCAGTTGCATGGCAAGAAACTGCCTTACCTCGCTCTTGAAATCTTCCATCTGATTTGCAAATTCATTTTTGGATAAGGTACTACTCCCAACATTTCTGTTTGTAGCCATTTGCTCCAGAGGAATGTTTTCTTCTTCTTCTCCCCTGGAGGTTCTTCAAATATGTCTTTCTGTCCACCTAGGGGTTCTTCTTAATCATAGTCATCGAATAAGAGAAAAGGTTGGTTGTGTGAAGTAGTAGGGGTGTTGTGCAAACATTTTTCTGAATTATCTCTACTCCTACAAGGCATGAAAGTAAATATTTTTGGTTGATTTTTGCTTTTTATTTTTCTGCTTGTACCTGCAAAACTGAAATAGATTGAATTGCAACTAATTAAAATCTATCTTGCTGAAATGAAAATGCGAAATTGAAATGAAAGCAAGAAATGACTAATCTATGTTGCTGAAATGAAATTGCAGGAACAAAATGCTAAACTACACTTGCAGAATTGAAATGCTAATCTATGTTTGCAAAATTGAAACTACGGAATTGAAATGCTAATCTACGCTTGTAGAATTGAAATTGCAAAATTGAAATGCTAATCTATGCTTGCAGAATTGAAATTGTGGAATTGAAATGCTAATCTATGAAAGCGATAAATATCTAATCTACGCTTGCTGAAATGAAATGAAAGCAGGAAATGTCTAATCTACTTTTGTGGAAATGAAATTGCAGAATGGAAATGAAACAACGACTCCACTCTTGCTGAAATAAACTACTTAGTAGAAGGTTGTAGTAGAAAATAGAAGAAAAGCAGCGATCACCAATACTCTGACGCTTCCCCGACAACAGCGCCAAAAAGATGGTGGGCTCTAGTATTGTAGCAATAATGCTGCAACTCCTGGGATTCCCTTCTTTACTTTTATCAACCCGGTAGTTCGTAACAAACTTGGAAGCAATGGTGCTATATGCACAAGTACTAGCTCTTGCCGCAGGCTATCACTAGATGAGCGGGCACAAGTCCGCTAGGAGCTTAAGCTAACTTCTATGAGCTTTTAGAAGAAGATTTTAACTGTGATGGACAAAAGCTAACTCAAAGGAGGCTAATCTACTTACAGAAAGAAGCTGAAAGCTGAAAGGAAATGAAAACCCTAGCAAACCCTAGTTTTACCGACTAACCCTACCGGTGCAAGAAAAGAGATGAAAGCAGTGGAAATGGATGCCATTGACTTTTAGAAAGGTAAAATGCATGAGACTAAGCTACTTCTACAGTAAAATCTGGAAAGGAACATATTTTTTGTATTTTTGAGTAATCTTGTAGAATTATTATGCATGTGCTTTGACTATTTTTTACTGTGCAGAGGTTGATTGGCGAAAGGAAATGGAGTGGGTGCTTGCAGGAGGTTGGGAAGGTGAGAAGAGGGCCTAAGGGGTCCCTAGCACCCTTCCAGAGAGTTTCACAGTGATCATATCTTGAAAAACTGCTCTCGTGATCTTCTATAGGAAATCTGCAGGGGTTCTACACGATGTTCTACAAGACATTCCGAAAGAGGATTTACAAGGGTTGATGGTGGAAAAATGGTGGAAAAGTGGAAATGGAGGTTGGATGAGGATGTGAACGGGTCTAGGACCAGGTGAATGAAGCTAAGAAGTGATGAAGGTGGTTGGATTTGGTTCAAGGATGGAGGGAGAAAGGTTGCACAAAGATATGGGAATTAGGGCAAGTTGGAAAATGTGAAAATGAAGGGAAGGAATCTTGGATTAGGGGTTGGAGTAGGTTGTATGATGGAGGAAGGGTAGGAAGGGAGGTATCACAAGTGTTCTGCACAATATCTTCCAAAATTGATCAAACAAAGACTAGGAAAACCAAAGATCTAGCTATTTTGACCTAATTTGACCTAAAAAACTGAAATGTGATGAACATAAGTTTATTGGCAGAAAATCACGCAAGATAACTATGGAAACTAAGCAATAATAGATTCTAAACATGCAAGTAAAACTGGTATCAAATTTCCTAACTAAAAATCTAACACTAGCAATTGCATGGAAAGGCAAAAACATTGTTTTTGTGGCAACAAGTATGCCTAGTCTCAGCTCATGGTCCCAATGAGGGAGAGATGAGATCAAGGATTGCTTAACGGCCTTTTTGTAGATCTTTTCCTTTACCAAACTATCAAATCAACTTGAAGTATGAAGATCTACTTTAATCATCAAAAACAACCTAAGTAACAAAACAAGATTTTAACCTAAATAATAGATTTTATTCTAAGAATGCAACAAAGACACATAAAAGTACACAAAGGAGGTACTGGGCACTTAGGTTGGGACCAACCCCAAGAGCTACATCCTCCTAAGAAAGATCAGAGCTGGTGCAAAGCGAGATTCATCTCTACTGATCAAAAAATAATAGTTACATTCCAAAAAATGTCTACAAGAAAAATCTCGAAAATGTGTTGATACAGAGCTGCACTAAAGTGCTAACCTACTGACTAAAATGTAAATAAAATATAACTAAAATCTGACTAACTCCAGCTAACTGAAATGAGGCCCTACTTCTTTTTATTTATACAAATTGAGAACCCCAACAACCCTCCTAAACTTTAGGAACTCTGCTGCCAAAACTTGCAGTTATCAACAATCTACTTGACTTCTTGGCTTACCCTTATGCTCTGAATTTTGATGGAGAATTCGAGTAAGGGGTTCATAAATGAAGGGGGACCTTCCTACAATCCTCTCCCTTGTTCTTCCACGAATTTGGTTGCCAAGTGCTCTTTAAACTTTGATTTTGTCTCAAATTGACCAAAAAAACTGCCTTAAAGTACCTCATTAGACTTGTTGGCATAATGACACCCATTCCACTCTATTAGCATAAATATAATAAAAAGCATGCAATAAACTAATGAGAATGGTGGATTAAGTCGAATTAGGAGGCTGAATGAGCCCATATAATTACTCATTTCTGGGGCTCATCAAAGGCATCAACATCATCAAGTTAGGATCAAAAGCAATTATAAACAACATCTTATGAGTACCAACACATTTCCACACATCATTAGTAGATTGTAACCATCATCAAACAAAGCAAATAATTGACTGAATCATATCAAACCCTTTTTCTTGAGTCTGTCCCACTGCTTTTCCTCAAACCAACATATACGCAACTGTACAGCTTCAAACTCGTATATACACGTGACTTGTCTTTATGAAACTTGCATATGATATTTAGAACAATGGGGTTCCACACCTTTAGCTCCCTTTGAGTCTGTCATGTTTGTATACTTTGCTATGCCACATCTTTTTGACTGTACTTCCTTTTTCTTCCATATCTTCGATTGTGATGATGTTTTCTCCTTTTGGTATGGTGCCCAAAATCTTCTCCTGCATTCCTTTGCTAAATGTCCAAGCTTGTTACATGCATAACATCTTATATGTTTCATATTCCTTCTATAGCAGTCAATGTCTTTGTGAGTAAACATATTGCAAGCAAAACAATATCCCTTAAAGTACCTGGAACATGATGATCTTTCTGTGTGATGGTCTTGAACCATTCTACTTCTACATCTGGTTGTAACATGCCCAAAGTTATGACATATAAAACATGCAACATTTTTCATCGGAGGAAATAACCGTCTATCACTTCCACAGTGAAGAGTAAAGGATTTTCTTTGAAGACTTTCTTTCTTTGGTTGTTGATGGGGTTGACCTCTCATCTCCTTGTTGAGCATTTCAGATTTTGTATTAGAGTTACTTGCCTCACCTTGTGAGCTATATTCATAAAAACCAAGACCAGTTTTGATAGCAAGCAACCTTTGACTACTAAAAATATCATCCAAAATCTTAGTACTGTCTTGAAATCATAATAGTTTATCTTTTTCTTCTAATTTACCTTTCAAGATATTTACCTCAACTTGATGTTGTTCTTCCTTTTCCAGATATTGCTTCTTCAAGGTTTTTTTAGACTTTGTTCCTTCTTCCACTTGTTGCCTTAGTTTGAGAATCTCATTTTCTTGTTCTTTATTCTACTCCTGCAGCATTTGACATACTCTGAAGACACACTCCAGCTGAGCTTTTAAGCTAATAACTTCTTCTTTGAGGGCACTCTCCCTTTTGTTAAATAGATCTTGTTGATCTATGATTTTATCTGATGCTTCATTTGTTTGTTCATCTTCAATCTGAGGTGATCCAGAATCTGAATACTTGCTTCCACTTAACGGCAGGCTGTCACTGTTCCTTTGAGCTATCTTCTTCTTTTGACGTGCTTTCTTTCTCATTGTTCTACGGATCTCCTTCAAGTGATCAAGCCTCTACCAAAGGACCTGCTCTGATACCAATTGTTGGAAATAATACTGGGGGGGGGGTGAATTAGTATTAGCAAATCAATAACTTTTTCATTTCCATAATTAGATTCATATATGCTACCTCAGTTAAGGGAACTCGTGTGTACATGCAATTGTGTTTAATGCAACTAGTGTATATCCAACAAACTTATGATTCAGTTAATTCATCATATGTTGATTTTTAATTAGTGCATCAGAACATCATTAACCATATAAATAGTAACCAGGTGCAGTAAAAATAGAACAGAACAGAACATCACACATAAGAGACACATATGAACACCATGATATAAGGTGGAAACCCAATGCGAGACAAAAACCACCTACTATTGTTTTCATTAAGATAAGAAAAACCTGTTTACAATCTTGTACTAGCGCAAACTCATACCAGTACACAAGCACACACTTGCAGAAAGGTACAACCTTCTCTCATTCTCCAGCTTCTACTAGAAGGGAGCTACAACCCCCTAGCTCTTGTACTAGCCGATATATTTACTAGTACATAGGTGTCGACCTACAGAAGGCTACGACCTTCTCTTCTCTTCCAGGGACCACATTTCATAAATTTTCAGACTGGATCCATCAATACAAAATCAATCACCACTGCAATATGACCATAACTATATCTGCATCATCAATCTCTAAATCACCCAACAACTGAATCACTAAAACCTTGTCGTCAAAACACATTCTCTAGAACACAGAGCAGAACCCAGAACTCTGCAACAACAAATAGAACCAAAAGAAACCTCAAATATCAAATCTCAAAATGTATATGCTACTTGGTTGTGTTGAACCAACATGTATATGCCCTTTCACCAAAGGGAACCAGCATACAGATATGAAAATAATTACTTATACCTTCGCTGCAATTTTCTACTTCAAATATACCCAGATCATCAGACATAAAGGATAAGACATGTGTTAGTATTAAGATCTGAACTATTCATGATCCCAGTCCATCAACCTTGATTCGCCACATAGGTGCCTCCTGAGAAAAGCATCACATACTCATAACCTACATACTAGATCTCATACTTCATCAGATATTCATTACTTGCACACTTGCCCTTTGGCCTAATGATCTTCTTCTCCTTATATAGGTTTAGGCCTCTCTCAATACCATGGTCCAAAACCACATAAGACCAATACCTTGGACCCAATACCTAGGGTCAATACCTTGGACCAAATACCATGGTCCAAATACCGCGGACCAAAACTTAGTTTTCCAACATGTATGCACCTTTCCTTCTGTGAAAGTGCGTGTGTACGTTATACGCGCCTTTGTATATAGTGAACCTGCGTATACCTTTCTTTCTTCATTCTTGCTATTTACCTGCTATATTGTGATCTTTCATCTGAGAGAGTTTCCATCAAGGACAACACTTGTGTCATACCTGTATCATAATGCCAACACATGAGATAAGAAAATATAAGTAAAAGATCTGAAACCCTAATGTAGATAAACCACAATAGAAGAAAATCCTCATTAGCATACTAGTAAACATACCTGGGTTAAGAAGAAGAAACCCTGTCAAAGTTCTGTCACCAAAGAACACCACATGATAACTTTACAAGCTAGGAATTAATTAAATAAGTTGCAACTATTTAAGCATGGGTTCTGTACCCGGTCAGAGTTGAGGGAATCCTAGGATAACCAACCTTAATTGAGGATTTATCACTGACGCAGCCAACAAATGCAATCAGGAGTATAGTGAGAAAATCAAGACACCTATGCGAGACGCAGAAGCCCAACTAACTGGTGAAGTTGTAAAGCTTATTTCCACTGAAGCGTAAAAGACTGAATGACTCTTCTGTGGCCCCAGAGGAGGGTTTTCGGTTACTTGAATGACCCTCTTTGCTCTAACACTGTTGATGCTAAGGTTGCAACCACAACCATGGATTAGATTAGCAAGTTGGAGATTGGTAGCAACAGGTGGAGGGTTCAAATGGATTTTACGGATTTCGATGCCAACCTCAATTATCCAACGATTGCCAAGTTCAAGATCCATAGGGACAAGCATTGAAGGGAAGGGATTGAATCTTCACTAATCTTCACTGTGACTTAATTTCTATGGCATGGAAAATCATAATACATTCACAACAATATAAATTATTAGTTTAGGATTACTCTATTGAAAATGATAAACAATAAATTGATGAAATAAACAACAATATAAGTCTTATCCATATCAATATCATTAAATAACTTTAGAATCTTCATTGTCAAATTTCACTTTATGTATTGGATGTTTATGACCACCATATTGCCTTCGTATATCTCTGCTGTGATATATAAGGATGTCGACCAATCGATCTTCCCCTCTCTCCTCTACAAGAACGTTGTAGTATATAATGTTGTAGTATATAACATTTTAGTTGTTGGTGTCCCAAATTGCCCTATTTTTACCCCATTTCTATAAACATTAACCTTTGTTTTATCTCAACATAAACCTCTCTTTCCTGCACTAGTCCAAGATAACTACCTATTCCTGCACATGCTTTGTATTTTACATTAAGATTTATTAAAGTGCTTTATTAATCATTTTTATATTGATTTCCTAGAAGTAATTGATGAACTTAGTATTAATTATGATTGAGTATGATCAGTACAGGCAGATTCCTACACTGCCACAAGGATTGTCTAAGATTTCTATGAGCTAAATCTTTCCACGCAGACAGATTTGATCCTTCACTCCGAGTTTATTTGCTGATGAACAAAATAAGGATATCGGTGACGCACAATTAGGGATGTTTTACAAAGATGGTCTACGGCTAAGAGAGATACATGTTCCTTTATAACTGTTGGCTGATTTTGTAGTTTCGGTTGTTAGTCTGTTCGGCCGAAAGGCCTGAATAAGAAAATGTCTGTAATTAGTGGAATACGACTTTAAAGGCTAAAAGGATGTATAAAATATAGATCATAGGTAGAACTAGCTAGCGATCCATTGAATGTAATTTCATTTTTTATGTAATTTGGGTATCGCCTTTGGCTCTGGGGTGGACTTGCACTACTATGTACATTTGCTAATCAAGTAATACAAGGAATCACCATGATTTTCATATATTGTGTTTAATTTATCTTTGATACATATTTGAGTGCTGAACCTTTTCGTTTCTTAAACGGGAAAAGCGTTGGTTGGCTAGGACCCAACCAAATCATCTCATTTACCCCTTGTGCTTTCGGTATTCATAAAGACAGTGTGAATATTTATTTTTGCAGTTGTGTTGCGTAAGAAGTTCTGATATTTATTTCTAAAATTCTGATTTGAATCTATTTGGTAGTTAAAGTGTGAAACCGATTCGTGGCTTGGGAGTTAGTTGAATTTATTTCTTTTCTAGAATTCCTTTATTGCATTCCTTTACTCGCAATCCTTGTTTCAATTTGCTCTCACTTGGATTGTGTAGGAAGCCCTTTTCTTGTACCAGTACATGCGACTTCCTACACTCTAGTTCAATTATTTATTTTACAGCAAACATTGAATTTCTTTCCCGCATATCATTTCCAGTTATTTTGCAAGAAAATGAATTGTTAACTTCAGTAATTGTCTTCAAAATTAAAGGAATATTTATAAAGGACCTGAGAACAGTTGCATGAATTTATCACAAGCATGTTATAGTTTCATTTTATGTATTATGAAGAAGGAACAAAAACACTTGGAGTGGATTTCCAAAGTTAGTTGACTCATGCAAATCACTTAGACTACTGCTTTGATTACTTTGAGTTGCTTTCATTTCATGAAGTTTATTTCCTTTACAAGCTTTAATTAATTAAAGCATTTCCTTTCCATTGAAAATTTATTTCAGGACTTCATTTGTAGTTGCAATTCTTGTTTAGCACGTCTTTCAGTCTTTTCGAAAGTAATTAGAAACTTGGTAAAGGAAACTCTACCTCAGTGCAAGAGCTAGTCTCTTGTCACATAAACAGAGTGATCTAAGCCCTGAAGCTTAGAACATCTTCACAAAGACATAAATCTTCAATAAGAGAGGTTAAATATACTTTTACATAGAAACACTATACCTGCACTAGTGCAAGAAGATTGCAACAGTGCAAGAACAAGTTGTTTGTGTAGAAGGAAGATCAAGAGGAAAACAGATCTCTGCAAGGGCCCACTTGTCAGACTATTAGCTATCTATTTGAAGATGAACATGGCATTTCATTCCAACATTTAAGATTGTTTCAGTTGTGTGAAAACTCCTTTACTTGATTTACTTGCAAAGTGTTCTTTTAGATTCCAACACTAGAGTTTCTTTAGTGTCAATTGCCTTTACGATTGTTTTATGTCTGATTCTGCAAAGCATTTCCTTTAAGATGTATGATTAGGAATAGGAAAAGTTCATACCACTTCTGGCATTGCCTGTGCTTCATCTCTAAGTTTACGAAACCCCCGGGTTGACAATTAAGTGTTGAGGAGTTTTATTAAGTTCAAGTCCTGCACCCAACGTTTTGGTGCCGTTGCCGGGGAGGCGATTTGAATTGGTAATAATTTTCCATTTTTTGCAAAAGAGGTAAGTCTGATATTATTTTTTTTGCAGTGTGCTTCTATTGTTTGAAGGAATTTATAGGTGTTGATCTTTTTTTTTTTTAATTGTAGTTTTTATTTGAATTTCGTTTTGTCATTTTTTGAAATGAATGCCTAAAAGATGTAGGGGTCCGAAGCCCACTAGGGGCCAAATAAATACTGATAATTTTGAAACCAAAACTCATATTGTGCCTTCTTTTGCAGGTAGAAAGTCCAAACAAACTCAGACTCATCACGTCGGAACAATCCACTTAGGCTCTGGTAGCAGTGGTCTAGGTATGACACAACCCATAAAGGGGAAGAAGGGGACTGTTGGAATCCATAGTCAACCTTCTCAGCTTGTTGAGAGTGGTTCGTGTGGAAGAACAACAATGGTAGATATGGAAGTCCATGTAGAAGGCAGTGGTGAAAATTAGGTAAACGAGGAACATTACACTTTCGGATTCCCGATTGTGAAGCCTAATATACAAGTACAAATGAAAAAAATTCCACCATCAGCTCTTCCTCATTTCTATGGTAAGGTACATGAAGATCCAGACTCTTTCTTATTTGAGTTTGATATTTTGTGTAGAATTTATGATTACTCATCTGATGCCCAAAAGTTAAATTTGTCTCCTGCAACTCTCAAGGATGCAGCACTTCGTTGGTTCATGGGACTAGGAGGGAACACTATAAATTCTTGGGAGCAAAGGAAGAGAGTGTTCTTATCAAAATATCAAGAATATTATAAAACTAGAGGTTTTCAAGATGAAATTTATACTATTGTGCAAAATGACGATGAAATGCTAGAGGACTACTTGGAGAGCTTCCTGTACATCTCCAAAGGTCAAAGCACAAATTTGATCTAAGTACCATTAGAACCTTGTTCTTACGTGGGCTTATTGATGATGCTAGAAATAATTTAAATCTATTAGGACAAGGGGATATTGCTCAAAAACATTTTGATCATATCTATGACTTGTGTAGGAAATTCTCAAGGAACCAATACAGATTCAGTAAAGGAATTCAAAATAGAAACAGGAAAACCAAATCTACTGATGTTATGATTATTGGATTAGAAAAAAAAATGGACGATATGAAAATTGAAATAATGAATATTGTTATTAAACAAATAGACTCTTTGAAGTTTGAGCAAAAACTTGTAGAAGAGCAAGAGACATGGTATATTTTCTATCCTAGATGTAGAAGAAAGCATCCTTTAAGAGAATGTCTTCTTGATATTAAAGAAACTAATAAATGTGCAATTTTTGCAGATAACCATGCTACAGAAAAATGTCCCTCCATACCTGGGCTGAAAGCTTTACTTGAAGGAGGAAAACATGAAGCTGAATCATTGCATGCTATGGGAGCACAAAGAAGTTGGCCTCAGGTAAGTGAAGGTATGGTTCCTAAACCTCCACCACATTTCTTTGGTTATAATGCACACTCATATTCCTATCCTAACACTGGTCACTCTCAACATTGGGAGCATTGGAACCAATATCAGTATGGAAAACCCTCCCAATATTGGCAACAAGGATGGAGAGGGCCAAACCATTCACATCATTCACATCATTCCTATCTTGCACCTATGAAATCATACCCTCCTACATATGCACCTTACCCAATGCCTCAACCGTCATTACCTCAACTAAGTCAACCTATGCCACCATTATCTTTACCTCCACCATTTCGACCTTCTCAGCTACTTGCTCAACCTTTACCCAACCCCAATAATAAAGCGGTCCAAATGATCCATTCTATGAACCCGCTTTCTTCATACAGATATCAGACTATACCAGTTGGAGTCAATGATCTCCAATTGAGATCAGGGAAGATAGTAATCTCAGAAAATCAAAAGCAACCTATGGTGATTATCAATGAGAAAGGAGAGGAGGAAACTCCTAACCATTCTGAAAAACATGACACCATTTAGCCTATCCCTGTACATTCTAAGCCCTTGCCATCTTCTTCCAACTGACCTCCCTATCCAGAGAGGTTAGTTGTGGAGAGGAAAGACCCCATTCGTGAGTATAGCCTAGCTTCTAAGCTTAGGAACCTTTTCATAAGGGTACCTTTGCTCCAAGCTATCAAATAAATCCCCATCTGTACAAAAATCATTAGGGAACTCTGTCTCAAGAAGCTAGAAGGAGAAGAATGGAACCTCAAACGATTCAATTTGTTGGTAGACCAACAAAGTTAATGACGTGGTGCATGCACATGGAAAAATATATCGACCCCAGAAACCTTGTTGTCTCTCTTCAGATAAGTGATGTCCTTATCTCCAATTTAATTATTGACCTAGGGGCAATAATTAATGTTATGACCAAGCAAACCATGGATCAACTTGGATTGGTCCATTTTTATCCTACTCCCATTGTGCTTGAACTGACAATAGATCTAAAATCAAGCCAGAAGGGGTGTTGGATGATGTGGTCATTTCCCTAGACTCTTGGGAATATCCCACAAATTTCATTGTGATTCAGCCAAAGAACCTTGTGAGAGGGCATCCCTTGATCTTGGGATAACCATGGCTTGCTACTGCTGATGCTTATATCGGATGTCGTTCTGGTGATATGTATATTTCCCATGGAGATTCCAGAAAGAAGATCACCTTATATCCACCCGCTAGATCCATTCAGGAGCTCCGAGACACTTTATGGTTAGAATATAGAAGTGATGAGGAGACTCAGCCTGTTTCCTTGATACATCAGAATGTTGAGTCCTCGTAGGAGGGTGAGATTCAAGACTTCCTAAACAATCTAGACACCATGCCTAATTTTGAGTCATTGAGTCAGATTTTTAGTCTAGATTTTCAGGAAAGATATGACTCTCTACCTCCATCACCACAATCTCTAGTGACGCCTTTGTGTACTCTTGAGCTTGAAACTACTCTTGTTGGGATTAGTCGAGGAAAACCCTTGTATATTAGTTCAGACTTGGATCCTTCTCAGCAAGAGCAACTTGTGAATTTGTTGATAAACCATCTCGATGCCTTTGCATGGGGTTATGAAGATATGAAATGCATCCCTCCTAAAACTTGTACATGCCATATCTATATTTAGGATGAAGCCTGACCTATTCGACAACTCCAGAGGTGAATGAACCCAGCTCTAAGAGACATTGTAAAGGAAGAATTGCAAAAAATATTATATGCTAATTTTATCTATCCCATTTCTGACAGCCAGTGGGTCTCTCCATTAGTATTAGTCCTAAAGAAATATGGGAGATAGCGCATTTGTATTGACTACAGAGAATTGAATAAAGCCACTCTCAAAGACTACTTCCCCCTTCCTTTCATCAATCAGATAGTCGATACCCTTGCTAGTAAGAAGTACTTTTCTTTTCTAGACGACTTTAGCAGATATAACCAGATACAGATAGCACCCGAGGATCGAGAAAAAACCACTTTTACATGTCCATGGTGTAGGAATTTACAGGGTAAGTTCCTCAGACAGAACACCAAAAGGACACCGCTCACAAACAGATCACAGATCAATACACCAGTATTTTGACGTGGTTAAAACCCTCAGAGAGGGAAACAGTCCACGGCCTGAGCCAACGCGACCACTTCAGGCAATTTATTAATAAAAGAATGAAAATTTACATAAGCTTCTCTTGTGAATGGTTAACCTACAAATGACCCTCCATGCGCTTTAAATAGAATTCATGGACCAATCAAGTGTCAAGCCACGGATCAAGTGTTGGTAAAACCGAGGAGAGAATGAACCGTCGGATCACTACATATCGTGACCATCGGATTGTAAGTTACAAATGTACATAGTAAAGAAACACACTTTACCTAACTCTATACTAGACCAAGTTATACTATACTATTCCTATGTGTCGGAATATCCTAACATTCAGCCTACTGCTGCCATGCATTTTTGCACGTTTTGTATTACAACTCTCTTCTTGAACTCATACATAACCCTTCGGATTAAGGGGGGGAATGTTGGACACCTAATCCTCTAAGGGTTGGTGTGGAAGCCGAATAGACTAAGGAAGTCCAAGAGAACTTGGAATACGAAACCAAAGGTCATATGAATGTACTATAAATGTATATGATTTGTTAATAATAGAGGCACTTTCCTGCTTATCTTTAATATTCTGTTGCTGCCATGTGTGTGTTTAACAATAATAATGGAGTAATAAGGGTATATTTTGTTTTAAGGTTCGGATAGTTATAATATTTAAATTGTGTGGGGTGTTTTGAAGGTTGCATAAATATACAAGAAAGGCTTGGAAATAATCAAGTAAAAAGTCATAAGAATGTAAGGTCAAATCAAAATTGAATTGAAATGAAATGTAACTTGCAAATCATCATATTTTGTAAGTAAATTGTATTAGGTGCATTTTCGGTTGAACCCAACACCTAAGTTTTGATTGAATCGTTATGTTAGAATTGATATGAGGTTAAATTCTTTCAAAGTCATTTGAAATTGTTGTAAAAATCATTAACTTGGGTGCATTTTTGGTGGTAGCCGACACCCTAAGCTTGTTAAAACTAAATCAGGTGAGCATGAAATTGAAAGAAGCAAAGTTTAAATCTAAGATCAAGTGAGCGTGAAAAATCAAGCAAATATTAAAAGAAAGAGAGCATGAGTTCAAGCGAGCGAGTTCAAATATAGCAAAGTATTCAATTGTTAGGGTTTCTAAATAATCTAATACTATCTACTGCTGTAGACACATTGAAAATCAACAAAGCCACTCATGTTGATACTAAAAGGCATCTACAATATGCACATGAGACCATTGAGTTTCTACAACTTGCATCACAACTACAATGTGATGAGTTGCAACAAATGTGTCATGTTTCTAAGCCATTCAACACCACAACTTCAAATGATGAAGATGATTCCAAGCCACTCAACGATACAACTTCAAGTGTCGAAGTTGTACATGAACAAGTTCAACCTTCTTTTTTCAAGTCAATCCGCAAACCATGGGAAGAAATTCAATGCAACAAAAATCAACGTGGTTTAGGATATGACAAAGATGACAACAATTTGCATGCTCCTAATTATTCAAAACCAATCAAGTTCATCAATGGAGGATTTCTTGACTAGGTAACATTAGAAATAAATGAGAAAGTTGAAGAATATCAAAAATATCAACATTGTCAAAGAATTGGTCATATGGAAGATCATTGTTTTGATCTCCATCCTTGTCACCATCGTGGAAAGAAGAATCACTCATCAGAGAGATGTTGCAAACAAAACCAACCATCTAGATTGAAGATTAATTATGCATGGATTGATCCTTGGGAGTGGATGTCAACATTTAAAATGATTGTATATGTTTTACCGCATAATTCAATCTCACATGAAGACACAAATTGCATCCAATAGTGAAACTCTCCTACCTCTAAAGGGGGGGAGGGGAATTCAAAACAAATGCAGATGGTTATGGTTATGGTCTCTCTTTTCAGTTGATAAAGTGGGGATTTGATGATGAAATTGAAATTGAATTGATGATGATGGTTGTCATATTGAAAGTTTCGACAACAACACAATCTTCTAGGGGGATCAAAATTTGTTAGTGGACAAGCGATTGAGGTGCTAATTGAGAGAAAATGTGGGCATTTTTGTTCACTTAGAAGGTTATTGGACCTAATAAAGGATATGTAGATCCTTTTAGATTATAACTTGTCATTAGATGAAGTTGTCAAACATTTTCAGAGATGTTTCATACTTGCAGTTGAGTCACTTCTCTTGCTTTACTCTTTTCATATTGGAGTTTTCGGAATCCAGTTTTAGCGGTTTTTCAAGTAGTTTTTCATTGAGGCTTAGCTCAGCAGTTTCAGCATGAAGACTTGGAGATGGTACTAGGTTCTTACTTTGGACTTATGATCGAGGGGGGGGGGGGGATGTTAGTCTTATACTCATAATCAATAATTCCAAAATAATAAAATTATGAAACTTGGAAAATATAATTCCTATTTGTCTTTGATGTGCTCATCAATTCTAGAATGAGACTATTCCTAATACTTGGGAGTTTGTTGAGATCTAGTTGGTTGAGAGATTCTCTCCAGCTAGTTATCCTCCTATAGTAGTTTGTGGTTGAGATATTCGCTGAACTAAGAGATTGCATGTCCAAGATAGACTAACTATCTCGAGACATAGTTTGATGTATATATAATGTATCATTATTATTTGTAAAATTATATACAAATCAGGCTCATAGCCTTTTCCATCATGTTTTTGTCTCTTGAATTATTTATTTATTTTTCATTTATTATCTTCATGTTAGTGTGTTTGTAGGTCTGGATTCTAAACATTGAAAGGTTGTATCAAATTATAGCAATAATCTTCAATGGGAATTTTGATTAAAAGATTTGGATACTATATCCCATTACTCTTATTTATGATTCAATAAAGATGAACCTAAAAAAATATTTACTGGTTTGTTTTCTTGTTACTAGATTCAATCATTGAGTTTAGGGAGATTTTTCCTTGTCTGCAATGCGTTGGCCAAAAAAATTTCTCATGTGATTTCTACCAAAAGACTTTGTTTAATTCATTATGGATCATAGAAGCTTGAACACAGGGAAAAAAAAACGACGATATTTGTCTCCCTAACACCTATATCAACTTATTGTGTACATTCTTCCATCAAAATTTTGATTAAAAGATTTGGATTTTGTATCCCATTACTCTTATTTATGATTCAATAAAGATGAAACTAAGGAAATATTTACTAGTTTGTTTTCTTGTTACTAGATTCAATCATTGAGTCTAGGGAGATATTGTCTTATCTGCAACGCATCGGCCAATAAATTCTCTCATGTGATTTCTACCGAAATACTTTGCTTAATTCATTATGGATCACAGAAGCTTGAATACCAAAAAAAAAATAAGGGACGACAATATTTGTTTGCCTAACACCTATATCAACTTATTGTGTGTATTCCTCCATCAATATAGGACATGCCAAAATTAAGATGTTGACCAATACATGTAAAATATGCCTTATGAAAGGAAGCTACCATGAAGATACACTAGCTAGAAACGAATACAAGGTCATAAGAATATGTGTATGTAGCTTCTATAAATGATTTTTTCCCACTTATTAAGAAGTGTGTAAGAAGTGTGATGTATGCAAGGGCATATTTATGATTCAAAACTCAATATCTCTACTACAAGGCGCTTTGCTTGGTTTATCCTTTGGTAGGTTTTATGTGACGTGCGCCTTTTTTATCTCATTGGATGATGCAAAGAAATGGTTATTGTTAAAATATCCATAAATATCTAATAATTTTGGTGGTTAAATTAAAATGGGGAAGGGAGAAAGGAAAATAAAAAGGTAGTTCATCAATTTGCATAATCCTCATACAAGGCTTATAATATTTGTGTGATGTCACCATATTAGGGGTAGAAAGAGATTGGGGTATTAAAAATTCACAAAAAATGGATACCTAGAATATATAATGAAATTAGGAGGATTTTAATTTTAGATTTGTAATGAGAGGGGGTTCAAAAATTTGATTTTGGGGTGTATTATTTAATATCTAGTGAAAGAAATGGTATTCTTTAACATCCAATGATTGCATGTGCTATACAATAGGTTCACTGAGGTGAATCCCTATGTGAAAATTTTAGTCCCCATGATAGAAGCCACAAACAAGGAGACTTAGACTAATGTAAAATTAAAAGTACACCATCTAAAAATATTTCAATTAATTAAAGTCTATAATACCACAAGTAAAATATTGTTTGTTGGATATGAGGACAAAGCCAAAACATATAGGCTCTTGGATCCTTGTGTAAATAATGGTATTGTGAACAAAGATGCTACAATTGATGAAATTTTAGTTTTGAATCAATTTGATTATTCGTTTTGAAACTATAAAATGGTTGGATTTGCATGAGAGGAAAATGTAAAGGTTTAATAGTGACAATGTAACCTTTTTTTGGTATCACAAGAGGTAAATGGTACCAATATTTCTTTAGGAAACAGAAAAAGGTTGTTGGTTTAATAGCCAAGAAATGAAGAAATGAAGAAAGGATTGAAAATGTGAAGAAAGAACGACTCTCATAATGTGGAGATGGAAGAAAATGTGGATGAGCTCCCATAGTGCAATGATAGAGGAGGTGAACAAATTGAAGAAGTGAAGAAAGAGAAGTTTCAACATTCCAATGATGGAGGTAAAGGATTTGTTTGCATCTTCATATATTGTTGAATCCCAAGGCAACAAATAAGAAGAGTGTAAGAAGGCACTAATAGTTTCTACAATGAAGCTAAAGGCTTCTATGATGAAGTTGGATGCATTCATATTAGTGCTAGCTATTGTAGAGTGGTATGGTTCATGGATGGAGGTAAGGGGCCATATGATCAAGCACATGTGAATGTGGATTAGTCATAACAAGTTGTGGATTAACCATAAAAGTAAAACTTATAAGTGTTGATAAGGATCTTTCCAAGTTATAGTAGGATTTAGAAGCCTAATTTTGTGTATTTTGAAACATTTTGGTTTATGGAAGTTAAAGACAACTTTTTGAAGTTGAAATTAGCTTCCACACCCATGCTAAAAACTGTATCCAAAATTGGCTCACATTTGACGATAAATTTAGTAGTTATTAATGCATTTTACATTGCATCATCCATGCTAGTGACAAGTCACAAAATCAATTTTACTTTTTTTTGTAATTATAAATTTACGATATTTATAAAATTTGATGTTTGAAGCATGTATGAGACGTAGGTTGCAAATATATTTAGCACAATTGGTCTAGATCATTTTTTATTTTAGGCAATTTGTTTACTCCATATGATCATTAAGGGAGGATATTATAATTATTTTTACTATAATGGCCATATTGTCTAGTATTAGAAGCTAAATTATAATGTTATCTTGTAATAAAGTGAATGTTGTACATGTGTTGTCATTGGTGAAGACTATTTTCATTGATGTCAAAGGAAGTATGATTTTGCATCAATGCTTTATCATGTGCAGAGATGTGATCAAAGTGTTCCATGAAGAGCATATGTTATCAGTGTAAAAAATTTAAGAGTTCAGGACTACAAAAGTAGTTTTGGGCTAATCCATGAAATTAAATTGTGTGGGTTCATGGGAAAACCCTAAAATTCCTTTGATCCATTTGCAAAGCCAAAATTTCCTTTTTCGTTTGCATATTTTGAAGCCCTCATAAGCAGATCTTGTAGAAACAAGTGATTAATGGTTGTAAGAGTTTGAAGATACACAAGTGTTAAACTCTACCTAATGGTTAGGTGTCGCACATGTTGCATGTTCGATTACAATTAAGCTAGTTAAGGACCAAGATCAACTGGTTCATCTTGATCGCACACCCCCCAAATTATGTAAAGGGTTAACAGAAGGGGGGGACGTAATTGGGTTTGGTGGCCACCGATCGCTATTTTCAATCCAATCAATGGCTGTCATGGACTACAAACCCCCCTCCCTAAAGTGCAATACCACCAAAGGGGGAGTTTCAATGCAAGTTGTTTTGCGAATAATGGTTTGCGTGTGGACGTTGGAAAAGTAGGTTACGTGGGCGAAAAGACAACGAGACGCCAACATAACTAACACTTGGTAGACTGATGCAATGACAAATGGCACAAGTGGTAGTCTAATCAATACTGACTCGATAAGATGACATGGAAAAATACATATGGCCATACAAAAGGGTGACACATGTAACCCATAGTTGGAATTTTTGGGCAGCGAAGTGGACTTGTTCCAGGTGACACATGGCACCACCCAGAGGATGACATGTGGCATGATGACATCACCATGATGATAGAATGATGTCATTTGGCATGGTAGATGATGTGGAAGTGACATGAAAAAGATGATGTGGCAAAAGAACCATGTGTAAAGTTATGATTGGTTATCAAATTTTGACATGGTAGTTTCTGAAGCCTCATGATTCGTGCCAAGGACTAATTTGGAAAAAAAAATAGTGTATTCTTTTTTTGGCTAAAATAGCTTGAACAAGGAAAATTCCCTAAAATCATAGAAGGCCCAGATTCCAAGCCATCTAAGCATATGTTGATCTAGGGGTCCATTAGTTCACATGTTTACTCTTGGACCTACTCTGAATACTATAAAAAAGGAGGTTGATCAGCTCAAAAAATGTCCATATATATGGGGTTCCAAGGAATTTAGGGGTGTACGTGATACATTAGGATCCAAAAGACCAAATCTATATTTGAATAGATTTTTGAAGTCAATGTTCCATTGGATTGAGGTTTCACCCGCACCATTCAGAAATCTGGTAATCTGAGACTTTAATGGTGCAAATAACCTAACAATTAAAAATAGCTTGATACCGAATTTAAGCTTGAAGGGCAATGGCCACAGCCCCTAGTTGTATGTGCTAGATGGAGGAATCACTGAAGGGACTTATGAACATATCAACAGTTAGAGAAATAAAGGTTTAGAAAAAGGTCAATGAGCAGCGAAGTGGTAGGTCGATGTAGGAATTGTCAATGGTCACAACCCTTGATTATGAGGTGCTAAGCAATAGCACCCAAGAGATTTGGGTTTTGGAATTTGGTGTAAGAAAAATGGAACATCATGTTTAGCGAATAGATATAATATTTTGATGCCCAGTGGGTCTTAATCGATTGCCATAGTGCACAATCATGATGAAAGGTGTTGAACAAAAAGTGTTAAAGCACTCTCACACCATATTTTAATATGAAAGCTCTATTAAATATCTTGTGCATGTATGAGCCAAGCTAAGAGAGGATGTAGGCATGAAGGCAAGAATTGGGTAAACAAAGTTATGTTGAAAACTGAATGCAAGTGTGAAGGTACGAAAGTGTGAATGTGGATCGGGGGAGTGAAGGAGTTACTAAGTGTATGTAGGCATGTAAAACCAAGTGACTAAGTCAATTGTTGATACAGTCAAGAGGATTTCCATGGGTAAATATCATATATTTATGCTGATAGTATTTGAAGGAAAACACCTATAAATGAAGAAGAGAACAATGCAATAATGTTTTCTTATTCTAATAAGGAATTAAGAGTGTTGGGAATGTAGGAGTTGGGTTGTGAGACATTTGAATAACAAAGATGAAATCATTGAGTGATGTGCAATCGAGAGAGAGCTAATGTGTGAACAACATGAGTGAATTAATGCGAGTTTGTGTGTATGAGAGAGTAATTCGAAGAGAAATAGTAGATTTGTAGAGAAGAGAGCATATTTAAATCATTGGTCCAAGTAATTTTGTATTGTTGTAGAATATCTAGTTGATCGATAGCTAAAGTAGTGAATGTTTGAACTTCAAATTAAGAAGAATGTTCATGAGGGTCTAATATTTAAAAATGAATGAAAGAGGGGTTTTCTAGGCAAAGCAAGTTGGAGTCTGCATCTCAGGGAGTGGGTACTTCCTTGAGGTTGGTGTCTGTCAAGATCAGGGGGTTGGTGCACCCAACAGGTTGGTTCTTGTAAATTGTGGAAGTTAATGCTTCTAGAAAGTAGGTGCATGTAAGTCAGGGTAGGGGTGTATCCTTCTGGTTAATTCTAGTAAATTTGATGTAACAATAGGTTGGACCTTGCATTGGCATAAAGAAAAAAGCATTAGTGGTTTTCCCCCTTTATGTGTTTCCATGTAAAAATTTGTGTATTATGGTGAAATAACATAAATAATCCTAAAATTGTTAAATTTATGTAATATTGCTTCAAACCCCCCTCAGTATTATCCTAGTTTTTAACAATTGGTATCAGAGCAGGTTCCTCCTGCATTAGTTTAACAACTAGAAGGTAGATATGAGATAATGTCTAACGAATATAGAAATTTTTCCAACAAAGCCCCCATTTTCATTGGAACAAATTATGTAGATGTATGGGACATAGTAAAAAATGGCTATAAACAACTAGATACATTTGTTAGTAAACATGATAAGTTAGAGTTCACTCACAATGCTAAATCAGTGAATGAAATCCTAAGTGGTTTGTTTGAATTTGATTTGGCTACTACAAAAATTCCAATGATATATGGGAAAAGATGATGAGTTTCTATGAGGGTGATAGTAAAGTAAATAAAGCCAAACTCCAAGGCTACAAAATGTAGTTTGAATCTTTAAAGATGAAAGAGGATGTGGATTTAACCAAATTATTTCTTTGAGTGGACAAAATAGTTAACACCATAATAGGACTTAATTAAATCATTGATGGCTATTGTATAGTTCAAAAGTTTTTGAGATCTCTTCTACCCCGATTTGATGCCAAGGTAACAACCATTGAGGAGATGCAAGATCTCAACACATTTACATTAGATCAAATGCATGGAACACTAATATCTTGTGAAATGTGAACTTTAAAATACAAACCTACATCAGGGAGTCTTCTTTCAAAGCTAATAAGAAGAGAAATGAAGAACCAAAAGACTAGAGTTATGGATTTGATGAAGAAGAGGAAAATTTTGTCAGAATATTGAAAGGGGGGTCTAGAAAATACAAAGGTAAGCTAACCTTCAAATGATTTAATTGTTGAGCAGTAGGTTAGCATGCATCTAAATTTACATATAAGAAAGGAAAGAATGGAAGTGATTACAAAGAAAAGATTAAATATAGGGAAGCAAAGAAGGAAAAGAAGTTCAAATAGAATATTTTCTATACTTAGGAACACAACAATTCCTCAGAGGATGAAGATGAAATATCCTCTGATGAAGAAAGAAAAAAGAAACAATGAAGGATTTTATGCTCATGGATTTAGAAAATCTAAATGCGGGAAAAAATGAGTTTGATGAAGAAGAGGTTTAATTAGACCTAGAGGGTGAATTGATTTGTGCATTAGCAAAAATTGAAAGGATCGGGAAAAATAATAAGAAGCAGAAGGAGATGCTTGCAAAATTTGAAGAGAAAAACAATGAATCAAGATATTCATCACTTCTTCTTCTTAAAATAAAGTTGGAAGAAGCAAAGAAAACTGAAGACACCTTATTACAACAATTGGAAGAGAAAATCAAGGAGTGTGAAAAATGAGAAGAATAAATAGTCTCCCTTAGAAAGGAATTAGAAAAAAAAACAAAACTCAATTGTCTTATGCAACCAACTCATAAAAATAGAAGAAAGAGATAGATCAATTACTTCAAAAGTAGCCTCTTCAAGGGGGAAACCTCCTTTACATTACATAAAATGAACAATTCTTGGGTGATACAAATGACAAGACCTCCTTTCTATATATATGAGTCTAAAATGTCTCAATATAATCAGAGCCAACATAACAATAATAATTTAAGGGCACAACAATAACAATAAGGGGTACAATTACAATAATAATGAGGGAATACACTAGTATTATAGGGACCTAACATGCTCCTCTCCTTCAAAAAGTGTTGTCCTCAACAGTTAAATAGTTTTGGATGCTTCTGTATAAAATTCTTATCCTCCCATGTGGAATATTCAGTGGGTAAGTTCTTCCACTTGATGAGATACTCTAAAATTGATCGATTTCGTAGCTGTCAAGTTCTTGTTTTGATAACTGCTTCAGGTTCCAATATGGTTTTTCCTTCCTCGTCAAGTTCTGGCAATACTTTTTGAATTGGGAGCTTGTCACCTATAACCTTGTTTAAGCATGAAACATGGAAAACTAGGTGCAATCGGAAGATGTAGGAAGTTCCAATTTGTATGCCATAGTACCGATATTTTGCGACACCTTGTATAGACCATAACACTTTGGTGATAATCTATTATCCTTCTTAGCTTGCTTGAGGGACATTTGTTTGTATGGTTGTAGTCATATAAATACCCAGTCACCTACATAAAAAATTCTTTCGATGCGATGTTGATATGCATGTTCTTTCATCTTATTCTGTGCCAAAGTGAGGTTATCCTTTAAGAGTTGGATAACTTTTGTTGATGCTCAATGTGATCTTCCATTGCTTGAACCTATTGTAGCGGCTACAACCACCCTCCAAAATTTTTCCTTAGCCTATTTTGGAGCCTCCCTACCAACCTTACACAACACTTTGTCTTGCTTCATCAAGTACTCAAGCTTAAGTGTTTTCCTCGCACAAAGGAAGCCTGTCAATCACAGTTGATCCATTCCCCTCATAAGCTGCTTACCTAGACTTGGTCTAGCTGTAGGCTGAGTAGCTTCCCCTTGAAAATTGTGCATTTCTGGAGGATTTGCACAAATTTTCTCAGCATCAGGCTGTTTAGCCCAGGATTTCTGCAAATCTAGGCAGCAGTTAGCTGGTCTACCCAAAAATTGCGCAAACCTCCCAAGAATTCAGCCCAACTCCCATCCAAGAATGCACATTTATCTAGGAGGATTTTGTTGATTTAGTTGTACAGGTATTCAAGTGTCGTCATCACTTTAGTTCATCTTTGACAATGTTGGTTATGGATCAGATTGTTCATGTAATGTTTATGGTTTTGCATGGTGTTCAGTTGAGAGGGTTTATACCTGGCTGTTGACTTGTGTTCATCGAAAGTTCCACTAGGATTGGTCGACAACATGTGTTTTGTCATACGAATTTCACAGGTTTTAGGTTCCACAAGGGTGTTCGTTTGTGGCATAGGTTTGTCGTTAGGGTTGTCGTCGTAAAGGTAGCTGGTGTCGATGATGTGTGTGGTTTTATGTTACATTGTTGACAAGTTCATCATTAGGTGAAAAATGTCGCTAATGTCACGCTGATGAATGATTGTAAATGGGTGATCAAATTGTTAAAAACCCTAATCCTACATCAAAAACCCAAACTACCACTTTAAAACTATGTATCGCACCCCTTGGAAATACATTGAATATTATGTATTAAAACCTAAATCCTATGATTAAACCTATCATACATATCAAACCTAGCACATTAAATCTATGTGAAATCTAACACATAAACACTAAGTCTAAGTCATAAGTCCTAACCATAAAAATCTTTATACAACTCTCGGCCTTGTTTAAACTATGTAAAACAATACAATTACAATGTGCAAGCCCTAACCGCTAGATTAACTATCGAGATAGCTAACCATGTCGGAGGGCATGTGAACAAGGCAAAGGATAAACCGTAGCGGAAGAAGACTGCCATCCCAAGACCGCGTGGGTGGTTGACCTGTGAGCAGATTGATTATAATACCATCGGAGTAGAACGCGACCTTAACCGCTAGATAAACCATGTCGGCACTGTGCCATGTGAGAAGGTAGAGTAGAGATTAGCATTTGTAGGTAACCGCGCAGAGAAATCACAATTGTGAACATGTGAACGGTTTGTAGGTTAAGCCGCAACCGTCGGATTTAGAAAACCATTCAGTGAAACAAACTGGAATTGTCGGGGTAAAGAACCTCTGTTCACATGTGCTAGCTGGAGAAACTCCGCCGAATCAGCTAACAGTTAGCGGTCAACGCTAAACTAATGTCTATTATGGGTTTTTCATTAAGTTTTATGCTATTTTTAATAAAACCACTATGTAACCAACACCTAAGGTGTCTTACCATGACAAGACCTTAGCTCAACAAACCCTATTTTTAGCTTATGCATCCCTAAACTAGGCCAATGAGGTTATCATGTACCTGCAGGCCCTTTTAAGGTGGATTTGCCTTCATTGATAAGGAGAGAGTGGTTTTTTTGACTCTTTGTATGTAGATTCTGGAGGTCATAGGCAGTTTTGTTTTCAGGGTTACGGGAGCATCCAGGGTTAGATTTGAAAACTGTAAGAAGCGTTGGAAAGTTGGTTCAGAGGGCTATCTGATTATGATGATCAGAAGTGTCTGTGTGCACAATCAATCTGATCAAATCTCTTTGTAATCAACACCTTCTTCTCATTCCTAATAAAAAACAGTCGCCCATCTTGAAAGTGGACCCAGAGACATAGTACATCAGGGACGAACTTCGTCATCAATATTGTTGTCTAGTATCGCTGTGTTTTTATTGTTTGCACTTCTATTATGCATCGGTTTTATGTTTAATCAGTTGTCGTAAAGTGTTCTTAACAAGCAATTTTCCTTGATTTGTGTGCTTTCAGTTATCATTCAAATCATAAATGGTTAATTAATTCTACATAAGTTTTAGTTTATGATCATTTCAGATCTTATAAGTTGGTATTAGAGCAGGTTGCGTTTGTAGAATCTGCCATTGAATGTTAACCTGGTCAAAGTCACAACGAGGAGAAGGAATCCTTGAGTAGATCGATCCAGAGATTGAAAAGTGATGAGTCGTTTAGAAATCGACCATGTTAGGACTTGATGCAAGTGAAAACACTGAAACTAGTATGAGCGAAGAATAGTTTCAACAAGCATTCTTAACCATGCAGCAGATGTTGGGAGAATTGTATGAAGACAAGAAGGCGAGAGATGAAACTTCTTCTTCAAAGCCATCGAAGAAGGACAAAGGTAAGGGAAAGACTAATAAAAGACTAATAAACCTCCATCATCTCCATCATCCTCTTCTTCTTCTTATTCTTCCAGTGTAGAATCAAAAAAGGAAAAGAAACCTAAGAAAGCATCTCATTTGAAACTTGATGTTAAATTTGAGTTACCTGTTTATGATGGAAAAATGAATCCTGAAAAGCTAGATAACAGGATTAAGTAGTTAGAAGTGTATTGTCGCATTCAGAACATTTCTAGCAATAAAACTAAAATTCAGTTAGCTACACTTAGAATGGGGGGAACAACTTTAATATGGTGGAAAAGTAAAACTTAGATAGACATAAAGTGTAAAGGAAAATTCATCTCGTCATGGTCTAAGTTTTTAAAAGCTCTTAGGAAACAATTCTATCCTTTAGGATACATGCAACAAATTGTTATTGATTGGCAGCATCTTGTTGGCATTATGATACAGGTGTTATCCTTGATGGCAACTCACTCAGAGGTATGATACAATTGGCAACTCAATCAGATGACAGATCATAGTACAACAGGTCAAGAGAGAGGTAAACACAGGTTAACCTTGATGAAAGTGCGTATACACGCGGATGAGTAGAACAGAAGACGTGTATACGTACACACACAGGTTCACAGAAGGAAAGGAACATACATGTTGAAAAACTAAGTTTTGGTCCATGGTATTTGGTCCGAAGTGTTGACCCCAGGTATTGGGTCCAATGTATTAGTTCTACATGGTTTTGGACCATGGTATTGTGAGAAGGGAGAAGATCAATAGGCCAAAAAAGACAAGGTGCAAGGATTGAATATCTAATGAAGTATGAGATCTAGTATTCTGGTTATGGGGTTGAGATGCTTAGTTTGATCTGAATCAAGGATGCACCTATGCAGTTGATGATGGATGATGGATTGGGATCATAAGGCTTGGAATGTATTATCATTATGTGATAGACTAGATCTGAATTATTGATGCATGTTTTATTGTATGAATGTTATGATCTGGGTATGATTGATGTCTGGAACAGTTGCAAAGTTATGAGTAAATATTTGTAGCTCTGTACGCGGGTTGGCTTTGGTAAATGCGCGTATGTACGCCGATTTGGTTCATCATAGTAGCGTATACATTATGGGATATGATATTTGAAGTTGCAGTTGGATCTGGTTATTGTTGCAGAGTTCTATTGTCTGTTCTATGTTCTGGTGACTGTGTTGTTGACAGGGTTTCAGTGTTTAAGTATTGGGTGATTTAGAGATTGATGATGCAGGTATAGTTGATGGGTCTATTGCAATGATGATTAATTTTGTGCTTCAATGTTGTTGATGGGTCTAGTATGAAAATTGGATGAAACATGGCCTTCAGATTATGGTGTTGTGCTTCAGGAGTATCCAATATGAAAATTTATGAAACGTGGTCCCTGGAAGAAGAAAGAAGATCGTAGAGTTCTGTAGGCCAGCACCTACGTACTGGTAAACATATCGGCCAGTACAAGAGCCAGGGGGTTGTAGCTCCCTTCCAGGAGTAGCTGGAAAATGAGTGAAGGTTGGAGCCTTCAGTAGGCACCTACGTACTAGTAAATGGATCGGCTAGTACAAGAGCTAAGGGTGTTGTAGCTCCCTTCCATGAGAGTCTGGAGAACGAGAGAAGGTTGTAGCCTTCTGCAGGTAGAAGCCTGCGTACTGGTATAAGACTGCACCAGTGTAGAACCATTATAAAAAGAAGTTTCTTATTAAAGAAGATAGAGCTGAATTGCAGCAGGTGGTTTTCACCCATATTGGGTTTCCACCTTATATCATGGTGTTCATGTGTGCTTCTTATGTGTGATGATTTGTTCTGTTTTACTGCACCTGTTTACTGTCGACATGCTTAATAATGTTCTGATGTACTCTTTAAGATCAACTAACTGAATCATAAGTTTATTGGATATACGCTAGTTGCATTAAACTGAGTTGCGTATACACGCGGGTTTCCTTAACTGAAGTAGCGTATATTAATCAGAGTATGAAAATGAAAAAGTGCTAATACTGATTCACCCTCCCCCCCTCTCAGTGTTATTTCCAACAATTGGTTTCAGAGCAGGTCCTTTACTAGAAGCTTGATCGCTTGAAGGAGATCCGTAGAACAATGGGAAAAAAAGCGCGTCAAAAGAAGAAGACAGCTCAAAGGAACAATGACAGCCTGCCGTTGAGTGGAAGCAAGTATTTAGATCTTGAATCACCCCAGATTGAAGATGAAAAAGCAAATGAAGCTTGAGATAAAATCATAGATCAACAAGATCTACCTAGCAAAAGGGAGAGCGCCCTTAAAGAAGAAATTATCAGCTTAAAAGCTTAGCTAGAATGTGCCTTCAGAGTTCGTCAAATGCTGCAGGAGCTGAATGAAGAACAAGAAAAGGAGATTCTCAAACTAAGGCAACAAATGGAAGAAGGAAGAAAGTCTGAGGAAATTTTGAAGAAGCAATGTTTGGAAAAGAAAGAACAACATCAGGTTGAGGTAAATATCTTGAAACGTAAATTAGAAGAAAAGGATAAACTATTACTATTTCAAGACAGTACTAAGATTTTGTATGATATACTTGGTAATCAAAGGTCGCCTGCTATCAAAACTGGTCTTGGTTTTTATGAATTTGTTGAAGGTGAATCTAGCTCACAAGGTGAGGCAAGGAACTCTAATGAGAAATCTAAAATGATCAACAAGGAGATGAGAGGACAATAGCCAAAGAAAGAAATTTCTCAAAGAAAATATTTTGCTCCTAATTGTGGAAGTGATAGACGATTATTTCCTCCGATGAATAATGTTGAATGTTATGTATGTCATAATCTTGGACATGTTGCAGCCAGATGCAGAAGTAGAATGGTTCAAGACTATCACTCAGAAAGATCATCACGTTCCAGATACTTTAAGGGATATTGTTTTTCTTGCAATATGTTTGGTCCCAAAGCCATTGACTGCTACAAAAGGAATATGAAACATGTAAGATGTTATGCATGTAACAAGCTTGGACACATAGCAAAGGAATGCAGGAGAAGATTTTTTTGCGCCATACCAAAAGGAGAAAACTTCATCACAGTTAAAGATATGGAAGAAAAAGGAAGTACAACCAGAAAGATGTGGCATAGCAGAGTACACAGACATGACAGACTCACAGGAAGCTGAAAGTGTGCAACATCAGTGTTCTAAATCTCATACACAGGTATCATGAAGACAAGTCGCGTATATACGCGAGTTAGACACTGCACATTCGCGTATATGGAGCTCTGAAGAAAAAGCAGCGGAACAGACTTAGGAAATGGTTCAATCGTAGTATATGATGGTTAGCACAGGCTCAGGGGGAGCATATGCTTCGAATAATGCATTGTTGGCATTATGGTTAGAAGTCCTTGGTGATGATGCTTATTGACATATCTTGCTACTGATTGTTGATTGACCAAGAGAATGGATTGCAGTTTAAGATGCTTATAGTGCAGATCTTAGAGTGTATGATAGCTGCTGATAACTGTCATGGTCTTGTTTAGGTCCTTGGTCTTTGTGAGTCATATGATGTATCTTGTTACCCCACTATGCATGGGATGGGTGATGTAATGATTTCTATTTTTAGTCATAAACATTTGGTATATCCCCACTTGGTTGGGTGGATGAGTCAAAATGTTGTATCCCCACTTGGTTGGGAGATTGATGTATGTATGAGTCATTGGTGATAGGAAGGTCATACTCACTTAGTTGAGTTGTAGAGTCATGTCATTCTATTGAAAAATATTCTTGCAGACTCAGCATGTACTCAGGGGGAGCATGTGGATGGATTGGTACATCTTGGCTTGTACAAAGGGGGAGCTCAATCAGAAACTTCAGCATGTACTCAGGGGGAGCATGGACAACAGAATGTATATCAAAGAAGAGAATATCTTGGTCTGCCCTTTGCCCTTGATGTCAAAGGGGGAGAGTGACTTGGTGTGGTGGTTGCCATCAAGTCCAAAGGGGGAGATTGTTGGCATTATGATACATGTGTTGTCCTTGATGGCAACTCACTCAGAGGTATGATACAGGTGGCAACTCAATCAGATGACAGTTCATAGTACAACAGGTCAAGAGAGAGGTATACGCAGGTTAATCTTGATGAAAGTGCATATACACGCGGATGAGCAGAACAGAAGATGCGTATACCTACACACGCAGGTTCACAGAAGGAAAGGCGCGTACATGTCGGAAAACTAAGTTTTGGTCCGTGGTATTTGGTCCATGGTATTTTGGTATTGGTCCATGGTATTTGGTCCGAAGTGTTGACCCCAGGTATTGGGTCCAAGGTATTAGTTCTACATGGTTTTGGACCATGGTATTGAGAGAAGCCTAAACCTATATAAGGAGAAGTTCATTAGGCCAAAGGAGTAAGGGTGCAAGGATTGAATATCTGATGAAGTATGAGATCTAGTATGCTGGTTATGGGTTTGAGATGCTTAGTTTGATCTGAATCAAGGATGCACCTATGCAGTTGATGGATCGGGATCATAAGGCTTGGAATGTATTAACATTATGTGATAGACTAGATCTGAATTATTGACGCATGTTTTATTGTATGAATGTTATGATCTGGGTATGATTGATGTCTGGAACAGTTGCAAATTTATGAGTAAATATTTGCAGATCTGTACGCCGGTTGGCTTTGGGAAAAGCGCGTATGTATGTCGGTTTGGTTCATCATAGTAGCATATACATTATGAGATATGATATTTGAAGTTGCAGTTGGATCTGGTTATTGTTGTAGAGTTCTGTTGTCTGTTTTGTGTTCTCGTGACTGTGTTGTTGACAGGGTTTCAGTGTTTTAGTATTGGGTGATTTAGAGATTGATGATGCAGGTATAGTTGATGGGTCTTTTGCAGTGATGATTAATTTTGTGCTTCAATGTTGTTGATGGGTCCAGTATGAAAATTGGATGAAATGTGGCCTTCAGATTATGGTGTTGTGCTTCAGGAGTATCCAGTATGAAAATTTATGAAACGTGGTCCCGGGAGGAAGAAAGAAGATCGTAGAGTTCAGTAGGCCGGCGCCTACGTACTAGTAAATGGATCGGCTAGTACAAGAGCTAAGGGGGTTGTAGCTCCCTTCCAGGAGAGTCTGGAGAAAGAGAGAAGGTTGTAGCCTTCTGCAGGTAGAAGCCTGCGTACTGGTATAAGACTACACCAGTATAGAACCATTATAAAAAGAAGTTTCTTATTAAACAAGATAGAGACGAATTGCAGCAGGTGGTTTTCACCCACATTGGGTTTCCACCTTATATCATGGTGTTCATGTGTGCTTCTTATGTGTGATGATCTGTTCTGTTTTATTGCACCTATTTACTGTCTACATGCTTAATAATATTCTGATGTACTCATTTAAGATCAACTAACTGAATCATAAGTTTATTGGATATACGCTAGTTGCATTAAACACAGTTGCGTATACACGCGGGTTTCCTTAACTGAAGTAGCGTATATTAATCAGAGTATGAAAATGAAAAAGTGTTAATACTGATTCACCCCCCCCTTCTAAGTATTATTTCCAACACTTTGTGTGATTGTCTCATTTATTTTTCAGTGTTTGATCTGTATATTGGTGTAGGCTATAGTGTGTTTGCATTAATATTTTCTGAATATTTATGAAAATAACTTGTCAAAATGAAGAACACAAGTAGGTAATGCAAATCAGTTTACTGCAGTAGGATTTCTGGCTTGTTAGATTCAGAAATTTTCACATCATGGAATCCCATCCCTCATAAACCTCTCCTAGGATGGGTTGGTCTGTATCTGCAAATCGTAGCAAAGAAATGATAGGGTCCATGATTTTAATAAGCAGATCTACCCTCTCCCACCAAGCATCATCTAACACTGTGTCTTTCACTCTTTTGAAGCTGATTGATTTGTCTTTCTCCAAAAACACCAAAACTCTGAAATAACCATGGCCCCAAGAGCCGTCTTGACCTCTCTCAACCTCTTCAACATGATGAATGAAGAGGCAAACCGTGTATCTGCAATCTTCAACAATGATAGATTGGTGTACTCCTTGTAGATAGTGAGGGCATTTGTATGATTTTGTAGACAGTTGCGGATAAGCCGTGCATCCTCAATAATACTTCCAATCCAAAGCACATTAGAAGCAACAAATTTAAGTGCTAAATTCAAAGAATGGACAATGCAAGGTGTCCAAAATACTTATGGATATTTAGCTTCCACAATCATGCTAACAACCTTGCAAACAAGTGCATTATCTGTAATAAATTGCACACAAGAATCAACGCCTACATCTTCAATAACTTTAATGAACAACTCATCCATATATTGTGCATCCTTTTATTGTCCAAGTGCATCCATTGATTTCAAGAAAACTGGACCATTCAAGGAAGACACCATGAAGTTGATGAGTGGGTGGCGTGCTGGATCTGTCCATCCATCAGAAACAATACTAACCCTAGATGTTCACCACGCTGATTTAATATGCTTAAGCATTTTGTCCACCTCTTTCTTTGCCTTTGTCAACAATGTGATTCTATGCTTCTTTGACCCAGGAGGCACATACCCTGATGGATCCCCTTGAGTTAGAGCTTGACACATCTCAATAAATAAAGGTGAACGTGCAACATTAAAGGATATGAAGTTCATGCAATGGTGAGATCAGACTCTTCTCGTTTCTCTTTCTGAAAAATCTTGTCCATTGGACCAAGTGCCATTGCCTTTATTTTTGCTGCTTGTCCACCACCAAATCTCTCAAAAGGAAATTTGTTGCTGCTTTTCCTTAAGAAAGGAAGGGGATTATCATTCTTGTTTTTTTAGATGTTGTGGCCACCTTTGCCATACCAACATTGGTCTCTTTTTCCATTTCTTTCCTCTTAGCTAAAGACACCTGTGTACATGCTGCAATTCCACAACTTGGTAAAGCCAACAAATGAGATTTCACATGGTATTATGTGTTCATGAAATGATTGTTGCATTTCTCAACCACATTGCCTCCCCCCTTCAACTTGCTGCCTGGCCCTTGCTCTCTTGTGACATATTTCCACAAGGGATATTTGTTATCTTGACGCTGTTATCTTCCCTCAACATCTGAAGCTGCTGTTGCAGTCCCACTTCCAATTGAAGGAACACTTGCAGACCCTGATGAAATTGGAACAGGAGGGGCATCTCCAATGGGGACATTCTTCCCCTTCTTTTGCCCCTTCCTTGCTGCCCTTGATTGAGCCATGAATGTTGTAAAAAAATAAAGAAAAGATGCACAAATTTGTAAAAATAATGCACATGCAAACTGCTGTAATAAAAATGCAAAAAAAATAGTGACAAAATGCACTTACTTGTTGCTTGAATCGCCTCCAAAATGTTCCCAGACACTTTTCTATTCGCTCCCACACATCCACAAGAAACCCACAACAAGAGAGTCAAATTTGAAGTTGAATTGGGCCAAAACCGCCCTTTATGGGCTGCACGACACTCAAAAAAGAGGACACGTGTCCCAAAATTGGGACACCGATCGTATCGCGATTGGACACGATCTGGAGGACACATGTCCCATCGAATCATGTCTGATTCCACTGATTTAGGACAGGAGGGGGGGCTGAGGAACGAATCCGGTTTCTTAGGATATGATAATTAACCAAGTGAAAAAACCCTCCCAGAGTAATACTCACTTGATGACGTGGTCCCAAGCTACCTAGGCCTGTGACATGACTCAAAACTCATCATACTAGCATCACCTATTACATTTCTCCGCAGGGGTGTGGAATCTGGGTACAATATAAAATGATAAGAAGAAGAAGCAGAGTTGAAAAACTTAGATAATATAATGATGACTGATGGTACATACATCCTTTGGTACATCCTTGGGCATGGAGTCTTCAGATAATCCTCAGGTGCCACTCCAAAGGTCAATAGGTCCACTCTAGCCTTGGACATCAATTGCTAAGTGAGGGATCAAGTGATCCTTCAGGACAACTATGATGACCTGTTGAGCTCTAATGTCCTCCTTTTCATGGGATGCCAATTGCATTGCATCTGCTGGTTGACTCTCCCAAAGATCATTTTCTTTCGGCAGCAAGGTAACCCTTTGCTTCTAGGGCAGAAATTTAGATACTCCAGCCAACCAATTTGAAATTGGTTGCTGCCATTTCTGTATCTGATTAAAAAATCTGCCTTGTGCTAAGTCCTTGTAGCACCCACAAGACTTAAAAGTGTTGCATGTTTATAGATCTGCAAATAGCTCCTCACAGGCCTTATAAAGTGGAATCTTACATTACATAACTATCCACTACTATCTAATGGGCCTTATTCAAAGAGGATGGGTGCACATATCAATTGGGTCTTGTTCAAAGAGGATGGGTGCACATACCATCCACTACTATCTAATGGGCCTTATTCAAAGAGGATGGGTGCACATATCAATTGGGTCTTATTCAAAGAGGATGGGTGCACATAACTATCCACTACTATCTAATGGGCCTTATTCAAAGAGGATGGGTGCACATATCAATTGGCTAACTCATTGGTAGCATAAAGTAGGGAGGTTAGGGTAGGATACTTATATTCTCCTTGATCCTTTGTTTTCACACTTTATTACAAGGTTCTGGCTTTATAAATTAAGATAAACTCTAATGTTTGAAATACTCCAAACCCTTAAATTTTCTTAATAAGATTCTTCTCCTTTATTGGTGTGTCAAACGTTGACTTCTTTACTGATTCTCTCATCTGAGGTGAACTCTTTTCTTCTTTGAACATGGTATTATAGATTTGAGGATGACCATGTAAAATTTTTGTAAGGTGCACATATATCACAATTGACATAATCATATTAGAAAGGAGAGCAGAATTTATAATTTGATATTAATGTTGCAGTGTGTACAATACAAAATAGGGACCCTGAGGTACGCTGTTGAACAGACAGATAACCATTTCTCACCTTTATATCATTTAGTATTACAATATTTATAGTATTATACTGGTTATGGTGGTTTAACCACTTGTATTCTAACTACGTGCTTAAATATGACATTGGTTATGTGTCTTCTAATCACTGATGGCAATGTTTACCAACCACTAACTTCAATAGTGGTCATTACAACATACATAACTACTGCAAAAGTACTTCATACCACTCTACGAATAATTTAGCATAATACAGTCCTGCAAATTGTCCATCATGTGCTTCTTTTAACTCTCGGGGCACTTTCTTAGCATCACACAACTCGATAAGATAAAATAATGCCCCTCCTTCTAGTTAGATTTGAAATAGCAGATTTTCTAACAAACTTCTTTTTCCTGTTGATTCCTGTTTTTTCTGCTCTCCATCTCCCTACCTGCGAGCTTTAGATTCCTCCTGAGTCCCTTCATGGATGCAGTCATCTCAAAGCCTCTCCCATTTGGGAAGTTTCTCTAGAGCATAGATTCCCTTAAATTTTTTTTCCCATGACTTGGGAAAACCATTCAGTGCCACATTTATGAGGTCTACGTCCTCGACTTTCTCCCGAATGGATGCAAGCTGATCTCGTATCTGGGTGATCATCATTAAGTAACTAGTAACATTATTAGACCTTGACATTTGGATGGATCTGATCTTGTTTCTCAAGATCATTTTCTTGTTCATGTTCTGGAACAGGTCCCCTATAGTATCGAACATCAATTGCTAAGTGAAGGATCAAGTTATCCTTCATGACATCTATGATGATTTGCTGAACTCTAATGTCCTTTTCATGGGCTGCCACATCTGTTGGTTGTTGAATCTCCTTATCAACAATCCCAAAGGTCATTTTCTTTCAGCAGTGAAGTAACCCTTTGCTTCTAGGGCAGAAAATTAGATGCTCCAGCCAACCAGTTTTCAAATTTCAAACTCGTTGCTGCCATTTCTGGATCTGATTAAAAATATGACTTCTGCTAAGTTCTAGTACCCACAAGAATAAACAATGTTGCTGATTTATAGATCTGCAAAGATCTCCTCACGGGCCTTATTCAAATAGGGATGGGTGCATATATCAATTGACTAACTCATTAGTAGCATAAAGTAGGGCGGTTAGGGTAGGATGCTTATATTCTCCTTGATCCTTTGTTTTCACACTTTATTACAAGGTTCTGGCTTTATAAATTAAGATAAACTCTTATGTTTGAAATACTTTTATATTTCAAACACTGAAATTTCCTTAATTAAGATTCTCTCCTTTATTGGTCCATCAATTTTTGACTCCTTTACTGATTCTCTCATCTGAGGTGAACTCTTTCCTTTTTTGAACTTTGGTTTATAGGTTTGAGGGTGGCTGTGTATTTTTTTTAAGGTGCACATACAACACAATTGACACAATCATATTAGAAAGGATAGCAAAATTTATATTAGTGTTGCAGTGTGTACAATACAAAATAGGGACCCGGAGGTATGCTGTCGAACACACATAACAATTTCTCACCTTTATATCATTTATCATTAAATTATGGTGGTTTAAATATACACTATTTATAGTATTATATATGGTTATGGTGGTTAAACCAGTTATATTCTAACTATATGCTTAAATATGACATTGGTTACATGCCTACTAATCACTGATGGCAATGTTTACCAACCACTAACTTCAGTAGTGGTTATTACAACATACATAACTACTACAGCAGTTTGTAGTTTGCCCATTCAACAAAATTACTTCACTCTGTTCTAGAAGTAATTTAGCATAATACAGTCCTGCAAATTGTCCATAATGTGCTTCTTTTAACTTCTGAGGCACTTTCTTTAGCATCACAAAACTTGATAAAGATAAAAGTATGCCCCTTCCTTCAAGTTAGATTTGAAATAGCAGCTTTTCTCATAAAATTCTTTTTCCTTCATATAAATATATATTATAAAAAACAGGATGTTGATTGCCTGATTCCTAATCTCAGGATGGCTGCTGCATCATTTCCAAATTTCAGGATTTCTTATGAACTCACACCAGAATATTTTGCTGTTTTCAAATTGCACCCACGAATTGAGTAACCTTGACACAAACTTGTAAGATGCTCCTATTGTCAACAAGAAAATGGTTGTAGCCACTAAATGTTGTTATCTCTGTAAATATGTCCACACTTGCATTGCTATAATTATTCCAAGGTCTTTGAAAGCTCGCTAGTATGCAAACCTTTAGAAGTTTAATTTTTTTTATTATGAACCATGTTGTGGGTACTGCTTATAATAAAATGTGCATATCTGATGCTTGATGGTGTGAATCATTCCATGGATGAGCACCTATGCATATGGTTACACAATTTGAAGATAATAAACCACTTTTTCTTTATCTCTTAATCTGTCTGCTTTGAATGGAAAACATTTGTTTTCTTATATGACTTCTGGAAGTGACATTTTTATTAACTTATCAAATATTCTTGCAATGGAAAAATAAACGTCAAAAGTTTTGCATCTTTCCTGAATTGTGCATTTGGTGTTAGGTTGGGGTTTTCTTTATGAGTTCGACGATTCCTCTTCTTTATTGCATTGTTATTTTTCTATCCATATTTTTTGAAAAATTTCATGTTTATTGTCTTATTGAGTATCAAATAGATTCTTTCTTTTAACTTGTTGCTTCTTACATTATGCCAAAGGAGTTAATTGTTTGTCAATGATGTAGGAAAAGAGGACCCATATGGACACATTGGATCTGTACTTGTCAATATATCTAGGATGGAAGTAGGGAGAAAGCTCTTATTAGATCCTAAGCGAAGTCTTTTCAAAATAATAATTCGGCAATCTGATTCGCCAAGCCTTTTGCGAAGGAAAGGAGTATGTATGCGATGCTTATGACTCTGTCTTGTAGTATGATTTGGTAATTGAGGTCTTCTGGAGTAATTAAATATCCAAGTAATCTTTTCGTTGTCAATTTTACAATCCAATGTTACCTAAATGTACATCATTCAAACTCTCAGACATATGTACATATATAATATATGCACGAGTGCTCATGTCATGAGAGGTGAGTTGGGTTGGTGAAAGTGTGGAGCTGCTATTGCCCCCATCAGGGTTTGAATTCTCAAAAAAATGACATGCTTGCCTCTCACTGGCCAGCATGCCGTATAAAGGGCTGTTGGTAAGCAAAAGCTTTTGTGGTTGTTAAGTCGGGCTGGGTGGTGACACCACTATTATAAAGTGTATCGATGCTTTTACCTATTGTTAAGTGTTTTGTGCTTGTCTCTTAGTTAATGGAAGAGTATTCAAGTTTCCACACACAAACACACATATTAGCTCTTGATGTTTGATTACCTTTTAAATTGGACATCAATGAAATGGTTGATGATCTCTCTTTCATTTTCTCTCTCTATATAAGGAAAGAAGTTATATTGATCTCTGCAGTGAACTATTTATTCTATTCATTGATTATTTGGGTATCAAGGATACTGGCCATATTGTTCAGGGTCGTTCAAGTGTTCATTGAATGGACACTCTATTTTCTTTATGGTGTTTATGTCTTAACTTTAACATATAACACCAGGATTAAGACTTAATAGTCTTATCCCCCTCCAATACAAATATCTGCAATTTTATAACTCAAGAATTTTATGAAAACTGTTGAAATGAAGACTACATATAGGTCAGTTCCCGTCCACCTGGTCCCCTTGGTAACCAGTGGCAGTGACTCAGTTTACTAGGACCCCCTGGGTAGCCAGCGGTAGCCCCTGTGTATTTTCTAGAACAGCCCCTCGGGCATGTGATGTGTCTTCAATACAAGAATAAATGCTTCTCCTGTAGAAGCCATTATTGGTGCTCGATTTACCCCCTGGGTCACCACCAGTAGCTCCCGTCGGTTTTCTAGAGCAGCCCCCTGGGCATGTGATGTGTCTTCAATACAAAAACAATTGCTTCTCCTGTGCAAAGTTAATCGGCCAGATCCGACGACTCCTGTGCAAAGTTGCTTAAACTGCCGATACTCTGTTTTTCCACTATTTCTTCATGTTTTTGCCTCCTGATAGTGTTATCCGCCTTTTTAAAAGGTTCTCTTTTTGCGATAGTTTTGTATGTTTGAAGACTTAGAGGGTGTTTTGGATCCATTTTGGATCAGATGGAAAAATGAATCAAAGAGTTAAAAATTAAAATTTTAATGGGTCATTGGCCACATTAAATTTTTTAGTGTGAAAGCGCTAATCCCTTTAATTTGTTTCATTTTAATTTTTAGATTTTTAAAAATTTAAAAATTTAAATTTTTTATGATTTTTAATTATGTAAAAATAAAAATAAAATATAAAAAATATCAAATGTTACAAAGATTAAAAAGTTTTTTTTGATTTTTTTTCTAAATGTTTTAGATTTTTATTTTTATTTTTTTTTATTTTAATTGTTATGTTTTTTGAATGTAAATAAAAGTGAAAATCAAATTCATAAGTTAAAAATAAAAAACATGAAATGAAACGAAATTAAAATATTAAAAACAAAACAAAATCGAAATAAAAAAAAATGAATCTAACTAAAGTTTCAAAACAAATGAAAAATGAAATCGAAACTAAAACTAAAACCCTAATGAAATACAAGAAATAAAAAAAAAATCAAAACTAACTAAACTAACCTAACACATACATGAAATGATATTGTAAGGTCCACGAGACTAAAAGTAGTCTATGAGACCATTAGTTCCTTGTTTTTCGCTCTTTGCAATTCAGTGCTTTTCCGATTCATATTGATGATGAGCTGACCCAACCCTCCAACAATCTCCTCTCTAAAAAGACAATGCTAAGAAACTGATGCTAACATGTTCTCATAACTTTCTCTGATGTCTTTGAATGCATCACATTCCAAAATGAAATGTTTTTCCGATTCCACAACCCTAGACGTGCAAAATGTGGCCTTTTCCACCGTCCTGTTTCACATTGAAGTTGATGTGAGTTGGTCCTTAATTGAGCAATAAGAACCTTTGCCCTTCACGAAATGCTAGCTCCAGTGAACTCTTTTTGTTGTAAATCACACTTAGGGTTGAATTCCTCAATGTAATATTTCTTCTTTCTACCCAACTCTTTTCCCCATACCTTTTTACGAAACTTCTCCATAACAAAATCCTTTACCTCCTTGCTATTTGTGGGACAGGCATTGAGGTAGATATCCCATTTTTGCATCCATGTGTAGTTTTGTTTCATCCGTGTTTTCTTTCTTTCACTGATGCCTTCATTGAAGATAACATTAGGCCATCTACCTACTCTCATTTGTTCAATTCTTTTTAGGTATCTTATGAGCCACACCATAGCAATTGCTTCAATGGAAGTTGCTCCTGTTTCACTCAACATTATCTCATAAGGTACCAAACTTTTTATTTTGAACTTGTTCATGATCAAGCGTTTTTGGATTTTCTCAATTTGTTTCTATTTTGAGACGGGAGTGTTGCTAGCCCACAATTCACACCCATATAGCATCACTGGACAAACTAGGAGTCCAAAAAGCACTTTAATCGTTTTCTAATCCCATAACTCTGCCTCTCTACATCTGTTTTGAAGAGCATATAATGTTTTCCACCCTCCTAAAATTCTCTTCTTTCTGCAGTCCTCCTAATTGAGTTTGTTGTTGAAATCAATCCCAAGGTACTTGTACTCCTTTACTTCTTCAAGAATGTTGTCTTCAAAGAAGAAAGTATGCTGGCTATGCTTCCTTTTATTAGGAAAAATGATTATTTTGGTCTTGTTAGTATTGATTTGCATCCCCACTACTCTACAAAAATGCTCAAGGGCATATAAGTGCATTTGCAATCCATGGGCCGATTTAGAAATCAATACAATATCATCAGCATATAAAAGAAGCTTTATCACAAACTCCCCCAACCGAACACCATCTCCACCTTGCAGATTTAGCCACTCTTCCAATTTATCGAATATATAGACCAAAAAGAGTGGAGGATAGAGGGCAACCTTGTTTGACTCCAATGTCACTTCTAAAGCTTTTTGAAATACCTGCTGAGATTCTAATTTTGACTTTCACTTCTTCATAAAGTGTTAAAATTGGCAACTAGGGCCAAACTCCAGTGGGTCATCTTATTTATGGTAGCTGATATTTTTCTTGGATCCCTCTCATCGAGAGGTGTAGGATTGATCTAAAGATCATGCGATTCCGATAAGTATTCATGGAGTTATGAATTTATTTGCGTTATAAGACAATTCGTCAAGATCGACCAGCAACCAAATAAACCCCACATGTGCGCAATGTTTTAGTATAAATAGAGGTGACCTTTAAGTCATTTCAACACACTTGGGATCTCTTCCTCTCTCTACTTGTCTTTGGGTTTTAGTAGTAGGAGAGATCCTAAGGAATAACGTTGCCTTGATCCAGAGGGCAGAAAGCCGGCGTTGTCGGAAAAAGCTAGAAAAGCCGGAAAAGTCGGAACTACTGGAAAAGCCGGAAAAGCTGGAACTACTTGAAAAGCTGGAAAAGTCGGGACTGCCGGACCTGTCGGAAAAGTCGGAACTGCGGGAAGAGCCGGAACCGCCGAAAAAGTCGGAACTGATGGAAAAGTTGGAACTGCCGGAAAAGCCAAAAATGCCAGAAAAGCAGAAAAGCCGGAACTGTCGGAAAAGCTGGAACGTCTAGAAAAGATGGAACTGTCGGAAAACACTGAAAAACCAGAAAAGCCGGAACTGCCGGAAAAGTCAGAAAAGCCGGAAAAGCCGAAACTGCCAGAAAAGCCGGAAAAGTTGGAAAAGCCGGAAATGCCGGAACTGCCAAAAATGCTAGAAAAAGCGAACTGTCGGAAAAACTGGAACTGCCGGGACTACCTGAACTGCCGGGAACAACCGAAACTGCTGGGAACTGCCGAAACAGCCGGAGCATCTGTGTCTGAAGGAGAGCAGCATGTAAGGGACAACTAACTAACATTGGGACAATTTTATGGTACTTAGCAGCAAAATACACCAAGCATGCAATGTTACAGCTAGCATGCAAGGGACAACTAGCATGCAACAACAAGCATGATAAGGACAACAGGCATGCTAGGGACAACAAGCAAGCAAGGTGCAACCAACGCATAGGTCAAGATGGCAACATGGTGCAGCGATGGCACATAATGTAGTACAGTGATGGGTACAATCATGATTAATGAAGCGTGATGAGATGCAACATAGTGATGATGGGTGCAGCATGGTGCAGCGTGGTGCTGTACAACATGATGACGAAATGCAACACAACGATAGGTGAAGGAGTCACCTTGGAGAATTAGTTGAAGCAACATGTCTTCAACTGATCTCATGTATCATCTTCTTAGAGATGATCTATGTTGTTATTTAGATAAGTCAAAGTGTTGGCAACATGGTGCAACATGGTGCAACAATGGCACATAATGTAGTACAATGATGGGTACAGTCATGATTAATGAAGCGTGATGAGATGCAGCATAGTGATGATGGGTGCAACATGGTGCGGCGCGGTGAGGTGCAACATGATGACAAAATGTAGCACAACGATAGGTGAAAGAGTCACCTTGGAGAATTAGTTGAAGCAGCATGTCTTCAATTGATCTCATGTATCATCTTCTTAGAGATGATCTATGCTCCTATCTAGATACGTCAAAGTGTTGACTTCTATTGTAAACGTACTATCTCTTTCTCTCTCTCTGCTGAACTATTGAAGAACATATAAGAAGAATTGATCAAAGGTTTCGCCACATTAGGGTTTGTCCCTGGCTAGCGCCACATCTTGTGTCCTATTGTCTTGGCTTGTTTTCTGCGATTTATGTTTATGTTCTATCTGCAGTTTACTTTAATGCTAATGTGATTGCTAATCTGGAAAAGATATGGAGCTAACTGTGAAAATTGAAATAAATTGCTCTAAGCATAGAACATACCTAAAATTAACATAAAGTCTATGGACATCAACTCTATAATGCACAAGAATTTCAAATTCTTCCATTCTACGCCACAACTTATCCCTAGGGACTGTGTCAAATGCTTTTTTGAAGTCAATAAAGCAGCAAAATACTTCTTCTTTGTCCTCCCAAACCTTTTCAACAATGTGTCCAACGTGATGCCATGATCCACTGTAGAATGTTTCGGCCTAAAACCCGCTTGTCCTCTTGCCCTCTTTTCTTTTACTTCTGCCCACTTGCTAATTTTGTCTTCTACCATGCTGCCGAAAAGCTTTGCAAACAAAGGATTGATCATAATTGTTCTGTAGTTGGATGAATTATTAATGTCTCCAGTTTTAAAAAGGGGTATTTCTAGGCTAGTTGTCCAGTTTCTTGGGAATCCTTGCTGAATGATGTTGTTGAATATTTTCATGATGTGCAATGCAAGAGCGTTCATTCCCCATTTTAGATACTTTGCTTGAAGTTCAACCATGTCCTTTGCCTTTCTTGTTTTCAGCTTCTTAATTCCATTCTCCACCTCTTGTAATGTGAAGAGCTTTGAATTTGTGTTGATCCTAGGGCGGACTCCACCTTAGATTCTTTCTCATAGAGTTGTCTTACATAATCAAACCATTGATTGGTTGTAATATTATTTTCAATTTGCTTCTTCCTTGGTTGCAGCTCTTGCCAAAAAGCTTTGGATTATTCTTGCTTAAATATATTAACTCTTCTCTCCTTGTTTGCATGAACTCATCTTTTTTCCTTTTTAGTATCTGCTTATCTAACTTTACATTCCTCTTCTCTTTTCCTACCTTTTTCAAGGTTCTCCTTGCCATTTTGTATTCCTCATCAAACTAAGCATTTACAGGAAAGAAATTGATTCTGATTTCCTATTTTTTGCTCTTTTGCACTTCTCAAGTGCACTTTGGATTATATTTGTTAACTCATGGCTGCTGAAGCATTTGAAACCAGTTTTCTCTTTCTGAATAAATCTCTCTAACATTGTCTTGAAGATAGTACCATTTTCTTGTGTTAGAAGAATTTTGCTCCTAGATAGTGATTGTCGAGAGCATTGGGTTTCCCTCTTATGTTGCCTTTCTTCTAACCATGATAACCTTATAAAAATTGGGTTATGGTCTCATTTTAAGTCCCAAATATGCTGTCCAATACTAAATTCATCTATCCTTTCTATTAAGCTTTGTGAACACATTACATAGTCAACGACACTTGCCCCATTGTATGTGTTGCAACTTGCAAGTGAAGTTCCCAGACCTTTTCCATCTATCTAGACCATTGCAAATAATTAGGTTGAAAGCCCCACACAGTGTAAGCAACTCATCTCCAAAATGATTGCTAACTTTGTCATCTTTTGAACACCTCACCCATTGGGGATTCTCCTCTTCAGTGAGCCAAATAGGATTGTTATTCTCTTTGCAACAAAGGATGCTAGCTTGATTATTTGTTGTTCTAGCATTGAAATCTCCCACTAAAAGAACTTCTCCTTGCTGAGAGTACACAACAATATCTTGTTTTAAAGCTGCATATGGATCCTTGCTGTCAAGCCCCTTATTTTTGTAAGTTTTTGAGACTTGAGGGGCAAAATAGCATGCTGCAATTCTTATGTGATTCTCATTCTCTGATATTTTTCAACCATAAATATTGTTTATTTGCATCTTCTTTAATTAACTGAATGTGAGGGCCTTCTTTTTCTTTCACTAAAACTAGTATTCCCCCATACCCTTTGCCATTTTCTGCTACCTTGTTCCAAACTACCAACTTCAAATAACCGTCAAACACAGGAGTTTTGCAACCATCATGCTCATGAGCTTTCGTGAGGCAAATTATGTCTCTACCTTCCGCAATAGGCCCTAACCCAGGTCCCCTCTTCCAAGGGTAACCTATACAATTCCAACAAACTAAACTTAGATAGACCTGGGTAGGATTTGACTGCTACGCAGTTTGGCACATAAGACTCAAATTTGAGTCTTCACCCCTTTTTGTCCATGTTGCTCTTGTTGTTTTCATCTCTATTATTGATTTCTTTGTTTTTTCTTTACTGTCAGCTTGCTGCCCTAATTTGCCTGGAGGCCCAAACACTGCAATAACGACTTTCCCATTGTACAACCATGCCCTTTTCCCTTCATTTCTTGCTGTTCTAATTTTCTCCACTTCATCCCTTCTCTCCTCTTTTTGTTTTTTGGTTAAATCTTCATCGAGGAAGAAGTATGAGCCTTTCAAGAGTTTCTTTTTGCCCAAAAGTTGTCGTTTTTCTTATACGCTTGCCATGGTGACTTTTATGGGTCGAGGCCTCTCTTCACATAACCTCCCAACCCTTTTGCTTGGAAAATTTGCCCTTTCCAATGTAGTTTCTCTTTCAGAAAGTCTCTTGTCAAATTGAGAGTACTCTCATTCTTTCCATAATATCTTATTCCCCTGATAATAAAGTTTGTTTTTCTGTCCTGTCTTTCTTTTTGTTCTATTTCCTATGCTCTGTGATCACTTGCATCTTCTTCTTCCTCTGTCCTTATGTAACCATTAGCGTCTTCAGCTCTAGCTTTGATTTCTTTTGGACTCTCTTTCCCACTGTTCATTTTTGTCTTCTCTTTGTAAATCTCTGTTTGCTGAGATACCTGTGTATCTACCCGAGTTTGTTTAGAAATTATCACATCTTTGTTCGTTGTTATTACTTCTTTCACATTTTGCCATTCTTGTTTCCCTGTCTCTAGAGCCTCTTGTAACATTGTTACTTGTTCTTTTAAAATTCTATTACCTTCCATTAGAAATTGGTTTCAACTGTGATCTCTGAAATTTTGCGGTCTCTTTCTTGTGCTCTGGCTTCCACAATCTCTAGCCTTGTTTTGACCTTTATCAGTTCTTGGACATATAGATCTGATGACCAAGTAATAGGTGTAGATGTGGGACTGTAAATGATTGATTTTTCTTTATTTTTGTTTCTCTTATTTATTTTGTTTTTCTTTTTCTTGATCTTGATCGGTTTTCTTCTCATTTGTCCCCATTTAAGGCGAGCAATCCGACGCCTTAAAATGCCCTCATATTTCTTTGCGTTTACCCAAATCCACCTTCCTGTTTTGTCTGTTGAAGCAATTTTGACTTGACCCAAATGATTTGTTTCCACAAAATCTGAAATTTCCTTGCTCTTTACGCCTTGGCTCTTCTGAGTGTTTTCCATGTTCTGAACGTTTACTTATTTAGAAGTTAACTGCCTCACTGCTCTGTGCTCACGAAACCTTGTTCGCGCTGCTTTTTTTTTGTGTTGTGCGTATGTAGGCTGTGGAGCTTGACGACGGAAAGGATTGCAGCTGATGATGATGGAGAAATGACAATAGATGGGTAAAGGTGCGAGGGAGAGGAAGCCGCATAGAACATAGGACTGTTTTGCAGTTTGAGCTAGTGAGGAGGTGTGGCCAGCGATGGGGGACGTGGGTTGTAGGTTTGGAGATGAGGGCATCGACGGGAGGTGGAATGGACGCTGCGGGAATGGAATGACGATATATCAAGGAGATTCGAATGGGAGAATGGAGCATCGATGACAGTGGGAGTTTAAGGCAACACGCAACGAAGGTTTAATGGCGGCAGGAGGGAGAGCTGGATGCAAATGGCTGCGAGAAAGCAGAGCAACAAAGAGGGACGAAATCGCAGGGCTTAGGTAGGCTATGGCAGTGACATAATTGAGGGTTTGATGCAGATGGAAAATGTAAACAATAGAGGGAAGAAAAATAACAGAGGGAAGAAAAGAGAGGGTTTCTTGTAATCTGAAATTTTTTGCAGTGAAAGGAAAGCCCAACCAGTAGATTGAAAAAATCAAACCAATGGTAGCCAAAAAACCCCATAAATTCTGATTAAAATTGTTAAATCCTTCTGCTTCAGATTTATTTGAAACCCTTATAAAATTTACCAGATTTAAAACTTTTAAAATCCAAACGTAGACAATAATATTTTTTTTTTTTTTCGAAATTTTCTAGAGAACCTCAAGATGAAGACAATAAAAACAAATTCGAAATTTTCTGTTCAGAAAACCCTAGGCAGCAAAGAAACCGTAGCCCAAAACTTAAGATAAATCCAGAAAAACAAATTTCACACCAATGTATTTTTATGCTTCAGATTTATCAATGAAAACCCTCGTTAAATCATTTCCAGATTTAAAAAATTTAAAACCTTTGGATTGCAAAATACTAGATAATATTCCTGCAAAATGATATTGATGAACCCCAAAGATCCAGATCTTACCCTCCATGGCCTAGATCTGGACTCTACACAGTTTTCTTCTTCATATCTGTAGCTGCACGACAACAAGAAACATCCAAACGATATATACAATGATAAAACTAAAACCCAGAAAAACCCAAGTCAAAAAACCAAAAATAATTACAGATCTATACACAGGAATGGTAGATCTATCAGATCTGAGGAGTGTGAATCCAACTCCGCTTCCAGATTTGATAATCTAAGGTTTTCAACAACCGGATCTATCAATTTCCCACATAAAAAAAATGAACCTTTTTTTGTTTTGTTTAAAGGATGTGCTTAGCTCAAAACCCTTCATGCATCACCAATAAAAATATTATGATAAGCTCGGGATTAAATCAAGCTGGGCTCTTCAAAAAACACAAATCGGGAGTTCGCTGGTCCAACTAAAAACTTCCCCAAACGCCCGATGATCTAAAAATTAAGATTTTCCTGCAAAACTCAACCCAACCATCAAAATAGAGCGAGAAAATAATAATAAAATTTAGATAAATAGAGATACCTGCTATTACATTCAAATTTAAATTATCACGTAAACCCCAACGATTGAGCAAGATACCTGTACTCAAATCACTCTTCAGAAGCTATTATCAATGGCTAAATAAATTTACACGTGAAGAACGACATATCTCACAGTATTTCCATGAAGAGTAACACCGGCGAAGATTAAACCCAAAGTCTTTCTTTATTATTAAAAAAGAAGATTACACGGGAGCTTTTTGCTTAGCACATGACTCAATGGTCGGATGAATGGACTGACAAATGATTTCTTATTTAAACATAAATCCTCTAATGGCTAGTTCGAGTGATCCTCGTCAAAGCAATATTGGCTGTTGATAAGGATTAAAATTTCTTTTAATCTTATCTGTCGAAATATTAAGTTGTTGAAGAAATTTGAATTTTTCAATTAAATGCATTTTAATTAACTCAAAAATTAATTTTTTGAGTTAATTTCCCCAAAATTTTGACTTTGACTTAACCCTAGGGATCAAAGGCTTAAAATTTATCAAAATAATTAATTTACCTTAGTCCCGAGACCTTTTAAATTTTGATTTTTAAGGAATGACGAATTTTAGCTTTGGAGAATTTAAATTTACTTAGGACCTAGAATTGACTAAATTTCTGGCTTAGGATTTTAATTAATTTTTGGCTAGAAAATTTAATTAATTAACCTATTAGGGGATAAATTATTTTTCCAACCCTCAAGACACTCTACATCATGATTTTCATATTTTTTACATCTCAAGGGGGAAAACCCATTTGTGAAAGACTCTCATAGATTACCCATTTCTGCGACACAAATATAATCTAGCAGACCAAGCAATTTGTAATAAAATAACTTGACCAAATAGTTAAGATTATTCCCAAATCACTTTTACATAGACTCGATCTAGAAAACTAGGACTCGCCTAAGATTCCAGTGACAAAATCCATTCCGACTTTGGGTAAGACTGAAGGAAAACTCTGCCAACCATTCGAGAATGGATTGGTGAGACTAAAAACCTCTCGGAATGTAAATCGTCACCAGGAAAGTAGGTTTACCTAGGCAATTACATACACGACACGGATTTGCTGAGATTATTTACATTATACACATTAAGAAAAAGTTTACATAACATCTTGGAAGTGAAACTGATGATGATAGTTGTACGACACCAACACATCGATCAAGCGCTATCCCTTTTGCGAAAAAAGGGGTGTACTGCTATGGGTCGTTGACACGTAGTGGTCAACACGCCCCATTCTCCATTCTGTTCTCTGCATCATCACTATTCCCATTCTTTTTTCTTCATTCCCTCGAATCCTTGCTGTTCCGCCGTTTGTGTGATTTCCTCGTTCTGTTTCGCCATCCGCACCTGTCCTCCGCTAGTCATCAACCCAACCCTGTCATCTATCTGCACTGTTCCGTTGTGTTCTTCTTGCACACATTCACGGCATCACAGTCCCACACTCGTGCACCCTCAGAATTGTCCCTTACTTCATTCTCCTTTGTCCGTCATCGACTAGCCTCCACCTTTCATTTGCGTCCATCCCTAACCTGTTTCCTGCTGCGTTGCTGTGGAGAAGCCCACTCAACTTACAAATAGTCAACAGATGTGGACGCGACATCTGATACAACGTGAGGTTCGTGAACAGGCAATCGGGTCAACTTCGGACGGGTCAAGTCAAACGGGGATGGTGACTATACCGAAGATAAGTTAAACATTTAAATTAAATATAGATTTTATATAATTTATAGTTATATAATATATGTAATTATTTAAAAAAAACTATTATTTAAAAAAAATTATTATTATTATTTTTTTTAGTTCAAATTAAGGAAGAAGGTTTAAGCTGGCAGACAATTATGCACGCCCCACAAACCCGTTCAATGTCGTCGATGACAATGATTGATTTCAACAAAAAATTGATTGATCTTGAGAATAAGATTACTAATCATTCTGATGATTTTAACCAAAAATTAGTTGATCTTGAGAGTAAGGTTACCAGACATTCCGACGACATCAAGAAGCTTTAGGATACGACAAATCGAATAGAACCATATCGTATCCAAAATGAATCATAATCAGACAATGACAATGTTGACCGTTATTTGTGACAAGATGAAGATTACACCTAAACGAATATTCCAGGATGATGGAGGTAATCAACAACAATTCATCAGATTCAACAAATTCATTTGATTCTCATGAAAAAACTAAGTCTCCAAAAAAATCATCCATGCACCATCAAGAAAATAGTAACGCGAATTTTCAAAATAAGCAGCTCTGGAATTCATTCACCAAGTAATACCCTCTTTTCACTCCATCGTTAGCAATGTACCAACGAAGGGTAAAAATCGAGCTACCCAAGTTCAACGATAATGAAAAATGCAGCGTTGTGTGGCTCAGTAAAGCAGAAGAATATTTCGAGATTTACGATATTGACAATGATGATGAAAAGATTAGGCACGCTTCCATGAAAATGGAAGGCGAAGCATATAATTGGTATATGTGGTGGAAGAAGACGACACTCGCTATCAGTTGGAGAAAATTTAAGGGTGCGTTCTTTAAAAGATTCCAAGGTGTCAAGGAAGAAGAGTTCTTTTCAACACTCATCAGATTGCGACAAAAAGGAGATGTGGATGAATACACTCGAGAATGGGAGACCTTAGCAACACGAGTACCTTGGTTATCAAAATCTCGTGTAATCCAATCGTACATCTTTGGACTTAAAACCCACCTACGAGTAGAACTTGAGCTTCATGACATTACGTCGATAGAAGTAGCAAGACAAAAAGTAAAAGCCGCTGAAAAGAAATTTGAAAAGATACTATGGTCAAAACCGGAAAAAGTATATTTGAGACGAAGATTTCCCTAGTGTGCGAATACGGATAATACAAAATATGTTCCACCACATCTTTGCGAAGGAGAAAAATCTAACGTGGAAATGTAAAGGATGAAAGAGGGCAAGTGGAAACGCTGTGGCGAAAAGTGGGACCCTAAACATAGGTGTGCTAAAGGAAAAGAGACAAAGGACCTATATAACTGTGAAGCAACTAATGATTCAAATAGTGATGAATCAGACATAGAAGAAATAGAAGATGCCCCAGAATTCTCTCCAGAACTAGATGACGAAAGCATTCTGCAAGTGTCATTATCGGCTATGACAGGTATATCACAACCCCGAACTTTAACATTAAAAGGACATATCAAAAAGAACAACATAATGGTTCTCATCGACACCGGTAGCACGTACAATTTTTTAGACTCAACCATGGCAAAGAGACTCAACATTTTCACATTTCCCATGCCCAACATGAAGGTGATGGTAGCTGACGGTAAGAAGATTGAAAAGGTAGGGAAATGCCATAAGGTCAAATTGCAGATTCAAGACTTTAATTTAGAATCTCCGTTCTACACTGTACCATTAGGAGGAGTAGATGTGGTCTTAGGTATCCAATGGTCAGAAACCTTAGGCACTTACTCTGCTAACCATCAAAATCAGTTTATAAGTTTTAAATGGGAAGGGTAGAGGTAGAAGTTATATGGATTCCAAGCACCAGAAAATCAAATCATGCCATCATCCCAGGTGATGAAATTGATTCGAAAAGGAGCACCAGCTTATGTAGTACAATGTCACTAATTAGAAATGTTATCTGCAAAAGTGATCATCAAAGAGTCACCAGAAGTACACGAGCTAATTCAGAAGCATGAAAAAGTATTCCAAGACCTGCCCATTAAAATGCCTCCTAACAGGGTAATCGAGCATACAATATAAGTCAAAGTAGGATCAGACCTCGTCAACATCAAACTGTATCGATATCCACATCACGAAAAGACTGAAATTGAGAGATTAATCCAAGACCTTTTAAAATGTGGAATCATCTCAAAAAGTAAGAGTCCGTATGCTGCTCCAGTTGTATTGGTAAGGAAGAAGGATGGATCGTTCAGGCTATGCATTGATTATAGAGGATTAAACAAAATAACGATTAAAAACAAATTCCCAATTCCCTTTATCGATGAAATGTTGGATGAACTACATGGTGCAAAATACTTCTCAAAATTGGATTTAAGGTCAGGCTATTACCAAATCAGAATCAGGTTGGAAGACATACCAAAAACTGCATTCCGAACACATGAAGGTCACTACGAATTTAAAGTAATGCCCTTTGGATTAACCAATGCATCAACAACATTTTAAGCCACTATGAATGAGTTACTTCGTCCATATCTTAGGAAGTTTGTATTAGTATTCTTTGATGATATTTTAATTTACCGCAAAACTTGGAAGGAGCACCTACAACATCTGGATAAAGTTCTTACACTACTGGAAGAGCATCAGTTCTACGCCAATGAATCCAAATGCACCTTTGGGAAGGAAGAAGTAGAATTTCTCGGACGCATAATATCCCATGAAGGAGTAAAAGTGGACCCTAATAAAATCAAGGCTATAAAGGAATGGACCAAACCTATGGCTATTACTATATCCAAGCTAAGAGGGTTCTTAGGATTGACTTGATATTACCGAAGATTTATTAAAACTATGCACATATAACTACACCTCTAACAAAACTTTTAAAGAAGAATTCATTTCAATGGAATGAGGAAGCGGGAAGGTGTTTTGAGGAATTGAAGGAAGTTATGTCTAATGCCTTGGTATTGGCAACTCCAGATTTCTCTAATCCATTTATCATTGAGTGTGATGCTTCTGGGTTCCATATAGGTGCGGTGTTATTGCAAGAGGGGCATCCAATAGCTTTTGAAAGTAGGAAGCTCAATAAACGAGAATGTCTTAAATCCACATACAACAAGGAAATGCTTGCTATTAGGCACGCATTGGCCAAGTGGAGACAATATCTTTTGGGAAGTAAGTTCTCCATCCGAACAGACCATAACAGTCTCCGACACCTCCTTCAACCAAAAACACTTTCCAAAGAACAACAAAAATGAATTAAAATAATTGCCACCTTTGACATGGAGATATTACATAAAAAGGGAAAAGACAATGTAGTAGCAGATGCCTTGTTTAGGAAGGACGAAGAATGAACATTACTTGCAGTCTCGGTTGTTGTTCCTGAATGGCTTAATGAGATTCAAAGTGAGTATGCCAAGGATCCAGAAATAACTGCGATAATCAATAACCTCCCAGACAACTCAAATTTGAATAGAAGAACGATATTCTATGGTACAAAGGAAGAATCTATCTGAATTCAAACTCCCAGTTTAAGTCCAAGATACTCAAGGAGTCACATGATTCATTGTCAGTCGGACATGTAGGATTCTTTAAAACTTACTACAATGCACGTCAATCATTCTTTTGGAAAGGGATGAGTCACGATATTTAGAAATATGTAGTAGAATGTGACAAATGTCAAAGAAATAAAAGTGAAAATATTATGACACCTAGAGTACTTCACCCCATAAACATTCCGAATCAGAAATGGGAAGAAATATCAATGGACTTTATGGAGGGGTTACTTGTATCCAATGGCAAGGATAAGATTTTTGTAGTAGTCGACAGACTCACCAAATATGCTCACTTTATTGCAATGAAGAAATCAGGCTCAGCTAAACAAATCGCTGAGATATTTTGCAAGAATATTTATAAATTACACAGTTTTCCGAAAGTCATTGTGAGTGATAGAGATGCCAAATTTAAGGGTAATTTTTGGAAGGATTTTTTCAACCATATAGGAACCTACCTAAATAGGAGTTCCGCTTACCACCCTCAAATAGATGGATGAACGTAGGTTGTCAATAAATGTTTGGAAGCCTAACTACGTTGTTACGCTACAGAAAAACAAAATAAGTGGGTTCAGTGGTTGCATCTTGCTGAATGGTGGTATAATTCTACTTATCATATGTCAGCAAAAATGACTCCATTCCAAGCTTTGTATGGGTACGAAACTCCGAAATGGAAGGATTTAGCTACCGTCCAGACAAATCTACCAACTGTTAAAAAGCACCTAGAAGAAATGCAAAAAAACGTCCAAACCCTAAAAGAAAATTTAAATAATGCAAGAAACCGTATGAAGCAACAAGCTGACCAAAACAGAACTGAGCAAGAATTTGAAGTTGGAGAATGGATATTTTCCAAGCTCCAGCCATACAAACAATTATCCTTGAAACAAAAAGGAAAAAATAAATTGGCACCAAAGTTTATGGACCATACCAGATCAACAAAAAGATTAGCCAAGTTGCATATAGTTTAAGCCTTTTGGATAAACATCGTGTTCACAACGTCTTCCATGTATCCTGCCTCAAAAGGGCTCTTGGTGACCATCAATCAGCACAAACAACGCTTCCATCCTTAGATGATGAAGGAAGGGTCATTTTAGAGCCATAAGGTATCATATCCACCAGGGAAAAGAAGCTCCAATCACGAGTAATCAAAGAATACTTGATCAAGTGGAAGGACTTACCAGAAGAAGAAGCTTCTTGGGAGACTGAAGCATTTAGTCAACGACATCCGTCGTTACGTATGCTTTGAGGACAAAGCATTTTTTGGGAGGAAGGCAATGTTATATAAAAAATTAGTTAACTAGTAGTTACTAGGCAAAGGGCATGATCAAAGATCATGTTCATTCACCAAGAGGCACCTAAGGCAGTATAAAGCTAGGGGCCTCCCAAAAATTGTAATCATCTTCTATTTGTTTAAGAATAATAAAATATGAATCTCCTGAATAACTGAGTTTATTTGTGCCATTCTCCTACTCTCTCCTAATTCCCATTCCTCCTCCAATTTATTGTAGGCAAGAAGGTCAAACTTCGCCAAACATCATGGGTATATGGCTTAGCCTTCTCTTATTGGTTTGTTTTTTTGTTATAATGAGGGTGGTGCAGAGCAAAAGAAGAAGTGATGAAGATGATGAAGTGGGTAGTGGTGGATTAGGAGACCCTGGAGAAGAGGAGTACCAAGAGGAAGAAGAGGAGGATAATGAGAATGGAGATGACGATGGAAAGAAAACCAAGGTAGACCAATCCCCCTTGTGGAAATATGTTACTAGGCTTGCAGGAGTGAAAGGGGGTGGAACCACTAAATTTACATGCCCCCATTGCAAAATCACTTACATAGGTTCATATACTCGTGCCAGAAAGCATCTCTATGGGAAAATGGCATGGGATGGAACTACGCAAATAGGAATCAAACCCTGTCTAAGTGTGTCAACACAACAAAGAGCCAAATACATAAGGGAAGAGGAGGAAGCCCAATACGAATCTAAAAAATCAAAGGGTGAAGTTGAACATGACACCACTAGCCCATATAGAGCAAGAACTCCATGAACATCCACCTACGGTAGTGGATACTAAGCCACAGGCATAAACATCTCTTTAAGGCGTAGAACAATATCAGATTTCCTTGATCAAGGGTGTAGGGATGACGTGGATGCAAAAATTTTCCGGTTTGTCTTTGCATGTGGGATTCCATTTAAAGTTCTTCGCTCACCTTATTGGCATGAAATGGTTGCGACCATCAATGATGCCCCTAAAGGATACAAGAGCCCTGGGTATGATGAAGCTTGAACCATGGGACATGATCGTTGAAAAGCCAAAAAAACAAGTGCTTTAGGTAAATTCACAAATGCTTGCAATGAATATGGGGTATCCATTGTATCTAATGGTTGGACAAATCTAAAAGGAAGGGCATTGATAAATGTTCTTGGTGTGTCTGCTACAGGTGCGGTCTTCCTTTCATCACATGATTACTCAGAAAAGTTCAAGAATGCCATCAACATTGCACAACCATTAATTCAAACAGTTGAAAGTATTGGGCCATACAATGTCATCCAAGTCACCACTGATAATGCTTCTAATTGTAAGTCAGCGGGAGCAATCATTGAAGATAAATACCTCAACATATTTTCGTCTGGGTGTTTGGTTGACACAATGAACCTTTTGATGCATGACATTATTAAGATGAAGGAACATCAATACAGATGGATTGGTGAATTGTACAAGAGAGGCAAGGAAATGATAAAATTTATTTTTATTACCAATCATAACAATTCCCATGACCTTTTCTGTAGTCACTCAAGATTGGAGCTATTGAAGATTGTGAAGATTAGATTTGCTAGCCGTTACCTCACCTTCAGGTGCCTTTTGAAGGTAAGAGAGTCATTGGCTAGCATGGTATCAAGTCCACATTGGCAGGTATTAAAGGACAGGGCTGCAACCACAACTGATAGGGAATATTTTGAAGAGGTGGAGCACACCGCTCTTGATGGTCAGTTTTGGGCAAGTGTGAGGGATGTTTTGCAAAACACTATAATGTTCCCAATTTTGTGCATGCAAAAATCACTTAGGAATTTTGCCAAATTTTGGATAATATTAAAAGGGGAAAATATTATTTTGTGGGAAAAGGGGAGAAATTGTTATTTTAATGAAATGACGACAAAATAATATTTTATTGGAGGAGGAAGGCAAATCATTATTTTAATGGAATGGAGATAAAATAATCTTTTATTGGAGAGGGAGGCAAATTATTATTTTATTGGAATGGAAACAAATTATTATTTTATTTAAATGGTGGCAAAAGTGGAGAATCACCCCCACCAATAAAATAATAAGGAAAAAGGGAGAATCTAGAAGCTAGAGGGAGGCTCCATGAAGAATTATAAAAGGAGGAACTCAATTGCGAATCATTCTATTCTATCTATTTCATTGACAATTGAAAGGAGCTCAAGTGAGTTCAAGAGTTTCAAGCGAAACTCAAGCTAATTTCGGTGGACTTCAAGTGCCACCCTAGTTAGCTATTTGGAGAAGATTATCTCATATCTTCTATTGTGTTAATACAAGGTCATACAAGCATAAAGAGGCCAAGTTTATTTTTCTCCAAGAAGGTCGAGCGCCAAAGGTTGAAAGGGCGAATTCTAAAGCAATCATCAAGGACGAATTCTCTGCCAAATTCCATAACCAAACACCTTCAAATCCATGTTGAATTAATTATAATAATCCATCCAGGGGTTGCATCATTCTAAGGAAGAAATCGTGTTGCACTTCAGTTTGGTTGTACCAAGAAAGGGTGTGTTCTAACGCGACTGACTGATATATCCATTTTCACATTTGGTAGCCAAGACTGCCAAGACCAAAATGTATTATGGGCCGAGCTTGGTTGATGCATCAAGAAGGCCGATTTTTTTTTTTTTTTATAACCAGTTTTGATTTGCACATTTTTGGGGAAATAAAAGGCACGCAATTTGTCTATTGTAACACTACTATACTTGAGCCTTTACTGCTTGCTTTTCCTTGCAAAAAGAATGTAATGAACAAAGTTCTTGTACTTGCAATAATCTTCAGAATACTTTGAAGACAAAGACATTCATTGTAGGACAAGTAAGTGTATATTGAATATTATATAAAGAATTGATGAAATGATTACAATGAGGGTGAGGGCCTGCTTATATACCCTATAGACAAGTACGTCTTCACCAATGGTTATGTCCTTAGGGACACACCTTTCCATTAACTAGTTACTAATTAATCATTATTTATTACTATTATTGTTTTATGTTATTTGTGTTATTTTATATATAATTTTATTCATAACATTGCCTTTCTTTTCAAAAAGCTTTGTCCTCAAAGCTTACTGATGAAAGGTCTTGATCTTCTCGTCTCTGAACTTTCATCTTTGTTGATACAAGATGATATGATGCTCTTTGAGTGCTAATCAAAATTGTCAGACTAAGAATGGATCAGAAGATTCTAAAGAAGGTTAGTATACTAATGTAACGAACAAGTTCGTATACTTGCAATAATCTTCAGAATACTTCGAAGACAAAGGCATCCATTGTAGGACAAGTAAGTGTATATTGAATATTATATAAAGAATTGATGAGATGATTACAATGAGGGTGAGGGCCTGCGTATATACCCTAGACAGGTACCTCTTCACCAGCAGTTATGTCCTTAGGGACACACCTTTTCATTAACTAGTTACTAATTAATCATTATTTATTATTATTTTTGTTTTACATTATTTGTTATTATTATATATTTATATATATATATATATTTTCATAACAAAGACGGTTGAATTCCTCCCTTACTGCCTAGGTCGATATCTGTTGGCTGAAAGGTGATTTTTGTTAAGTATTGAGGGCTGTGGACTTCTATAACAGCTGTTGGAAGTGTCCCTTGTGAGTTGCGTTGTGTATTAGCATTTTCATAAGAGCTGAAGGAAGGGTTTGAGCCTATTACCTGAGGGGCGATGCGTTGAACAAAGGGCGAATTTCCTACTCATTTCTGCTGGAAGTATTGCACAACTTTCTTAATTCCCTTTTGGGCTGAGTCCTCTTACGTTATGGGTCAAGTTACTCACTTTAAGGGCATGGTTAAGCTATTGTAGGCATGGTGGAATGATTCCAGGTTCTTCTGTGCCATTTTGAGCTTATTCTCTCCATTGTCTATATCTGTGTTGACTGAAAAAGAAGTTATCAAACTTGAAATGTGTGCCTGTGTGATGTTTTAAAGAAGAAAGGCCATAAAATATGTTTTAATAGACATATCTATTACAATGATGTTCCTTCCTAACTTGGTTATGTCACTCATCTTTATTTGGGAGTCTATTGAAACTCATATGCCTCTGTATATTTGGGTTTGGAGAAATAAAAATATATATGGTTATATCTACAATAACCCACTATTTTCAGTTCATTGATAATGATTTGCCTATCAACTAAGGGTGATATTTTGAAGGCTAAATGGTGACTTGGGTTGTTGATTGAAGTTTGGTTGCATAAATTTGCCACTGTGTGTTTGCTCAAAATAAAAATAAACCAACTACACCTATAACAGTGCTCCCTCCATGTGTTTGATGAAACCTCACACTGAAGTAGTTCATTAAAACTTAGGAATTTAGGTGGCCAATTTGTGGTACATCTTAGATGGAATATTACATACACCAAGCCCATTTATAACATGATTTATTTTGCAGATACAAATGCACTGGTGATTGGGGAGGTCTATGAGCAGATGGATAAATTGTGGGGAAATAAAAGATATTGTTCAGCCAAAAGATACCATCTTGTATGATCATTCACAAATATGTGTGTGCGCAGTGGGATAAAGTTAATGTTCCACTACATGCCTTGGCATATATCCTTATGCTAAAATACTATTCTCCATCTTGGTTGGGAAAACTTGCGCATGGGAGTGGCATTAGGATCAAAACCCATAAAGATTCATAGGTACAAGATGGATATATGGTAACATTAGACAAGCTCGTTCTTGACAGGGAGGAGTGTGCTAGATTGCATGGAGAATTAGGCAAATACTTCAGTCAAACTGGGGTGTTTGGTTCTTTGCATGCAATCGAAGATAGGGACATAATGAATACTGTTGAATGGTGGAACATGTTATTGAAAAATGTAACTAGGTTCGGTCTTCATAATTATCTTTGTACTTGTATTAATGTACATCTTATGAAAAAAAACAAAAAGAAGAAAAGAAAAATTACTATTATTATTATTTTTCTAGTCAATCATGTTCTTCATGCTTCTAGGGTTTATTTGAGTCAAGAAGAAAATTTTTCATGTATCAAAGTCCCATTTGGACATTTTGTAATAAAATAAAATATTTTTTTTGAGTCTAGAAGAGTCATTTTGCTCCCTAAGACCAATTTGGTCTTGCCAGGAGAAGTTAGCTTAGAAGAGGCCCAATTCGACCACATGGATGGGTATAAAAGAAAGAGACTTTTTCCTTATTTGCACACTCTCACTCGCAAGGTCGATCTCTGAGCAAGAAGAAGAAAAAATGTAGCAAAAATCAAAGAAGGTAGAACAAAAAGTCAAAGGAGATAGAAAAGGCTGAAATTTCTTGTTTTCTACCCACACGTGCGAGAGTTCTAGGGTTTTTCTGTGAGTTGCAGGGTCGAAGTTGCAGGTTTGAATTGCAGATCCGAGTTGCAGGCCTGAAAATTTAAGGTGGACTAGATTTGGTGAAGTTTGATCAATGTTGACTTTGTGAACTTTGACTTGTTTGAGAAAGATTCTGAAGGAGGGCTAACTCGAGGCTTGAGGAGGTCGAGGTCTTGGATGTCTCACTTTGATCTGATTCTATAAGAAGAGAAGTTGTTTGGGTTTTACCCCTTGTGGGGTTTTTCCCTGGCTTGGAGCATATATCTTGTGTTCTTTCTGTTCCTCTGATCTTCATGCATTTTATGTTTTGATAATTGCTTGATGAAGAAGATATAATTAAGTAATAAAATCCAACAAATACTTACAAGTAATTATCAAGTAAGAGGAATCAACCCTTATCTACAAGATTATTGATTTCTCAATAGATGTATCGCTGCAGGGGACCTTTGGAAAAATTGGCCATAAAAGTGCTTTCACAGGTTGTTAATACTTTTTTTGTAGAGAGGTGTTGGAGAACCTATAACTTCATCCATAATGTGAGGCGACAATGCCTCAATGAAAATCAGTCAGAAAGCTTGGTTTTTGTGCACTACAACTTGATGTTGTTGACACATTATTGTAAGCAGGCTCGTGCTGATAGATCGTATATGACTTGGGACAACAAACCAGAGGAGGATAATTTGGAGGGTGGAGCTATACATTTAGAAGAATTGGAAGCAAAGCTTTTGAAAGATGATGATGAAGCAACAACAAACCTGCCACCCCCATCATCCACTAGCAGTGCTCAAGTTGCACCAGCTTTGCCTTTGCCACCACCTCCATATGCAACATTGCGTGGAGGTCATGTGCCTTCTGGTTCTAGACGTGGTCATCCCACTATGCAGGAGGAGATTCCCATTGCTCATGGATCATCGAAGAAATTAGAAGCTTCTTGTGGAAAGATGAAATTTTAGAGTATAGATTTACATGTCTTTTCTAGTTTGTACTTTGTAGTACTACAAGTCCAAATTTGTCAAGTACTACTTCAGATTGTGAGTACTTCCTTGTTGTAGGTCTCAGACCATAGAAAATATGCCACTGCAGGAATGGAAAAAGGTGCCTCCTCAATTTGCAGATTTTGTTTGTTACAGATCTGAAGTGAAGGTTGAATATCACAGATTTAAGGTGCAAATCTCCATAATTCTTATGCACAGGTCGAAGGCTTTAAGGTGTCTCTTACAGATCTGTAATAGAGATAAATTCAAAAAACCAACCATAAAGTGTCTTCAGATTTTGTCCTTTCTTAGCTCTTTTCTTTGCTTCTGCTTGTCTTCACCAAATTCTCTAAACTGAAAAATGATGATAACGGAACTAAACATACTTGTATAAATAATTCTTTCAACCTATGGTGAAAAGACATGTTAGTTGGTTAAAGAAGGCCAAATTTGTAGGCTTAGGTTGGCTAGCAGAATTTTCAACATATTTCTATTTCAAAAATTAATATCTTTTCAATGACAAGGAATTAGGAGGTGTATGTGTTGTCGCACAGATTGTCACGACAACGCTCAGACCGGGGGCTGTCACTCTGATCCCCGATCTCTCCGTTTAAGCTTGTCTCCCGCGGCTAAGGGGGGTAGACCCTGTAAGGATATGGACGACCAACTGTGAACCAGTTGGTTTGGGAGACACGAAAGGGAAAAGCACTAAGTAGATTTGTTTAATTTTATCGACCAGTGCCTTATGGGTTTGGTGTCAAAACGATCTCTTAACAGATGTTGCAGGAATTCAAACTGTGCACAGCGATCATTTAACATCAAATAACTTCGAAAAATGCAAGATATCAGTAAATTCACAATGCTTTTAACAATGCTCTGGCAATTTAAAAGGAAATAAACTCCGAAAGATATAACCATGTAAATTTGCACATCAACCAGATTTATGCCAAGTCTCATAAGGGTAAACATTCATCCCACATCAAAACTTTAATGCAAAATTGGACTTTGTAAAATTTCTAGGCTAAAACTTTAATTTCAAAAAATATTTCCACGATTTTTTATGCTTTTCCGAAAAAAAATCTAAATTAAAAGAAAAATTTTAAAAAATCTAATCTAAAGACCAAAGAAATATATTTTTTTTTTTATTTTTATTTTTATAAAAAAAAAACAAAATCTAAAATCTAATATAAACTAAAATCTAAAATATTAAATCAAAATTCCAATCTAAAACCCTAAACAATTTTTTTTTTTTATTGGAATTTTTTAAATTTTATTTAAAATTTAAACCTAACAAAATACATATTAAACTATTTTAACATAACATGAATTAAAATAAAACTTAAAACGAAATGAAAACAGAGAAATGAAATCTAATTAAAAAACTAACCCTAAAAAAGGTAACGCATACGCATTTAGACTATGACTACGACTAATAAAACGTGACCAAACAAAATGAAATTCGATTTTGGATTTTCTGAACTCACGCTAACGTATACAGCAAAATTTACTGAACCAAAAATCGATTTTTTGATTTCCTGAGTCACGTCAAACTGAAACTCATAAAAAATTTCGATTTGCGTTTTGAGTATGCTTGCAAGGTTGCTCAGATATGGAAGTCGACAGCGGGTATTGCAGGTTGGCGTGCGATGGAAGGACGAGCTGAAGATAAACGCTGGCCAGAGCGATGAGAAAGAAAAAATGCGCGAGGGTTTGGAAGTCAAACGAAGCAGGGGCAGCGTGAAGGGCCTCACGAAGGCTTGCAGGCGGGAGGACGCAGCAAAGAGGCTGATTGGCGGCTCAACGATCAGCAACGGGCAGCTAAAATTGAAAGCTTTGCATGATACGTGGCTAGCTTTTTTGAGAATGTGGAAAGCGTTTTCTGTGCTTGTTTGCAGGCGGAGAAGTTTTAGTGCGTACCTGATACCCACGAAAAACTTTAAAATTTGAAATGGTATTATGCTTGCAGCAGATGAGATGGACGCGGCAGCAGCAGATGGAACATAAATGCGTTGAAAAATACCCACGCTGATACCCACGTCAATCAAAAATTCGATTTGGTCTCAACGTATTTTGCAGGTCTTGAAATTTCTTAAAAAGATTTTGAGAACCCTGCAGCCTGCAAATCTCACAAACAGAAGACCCAGAAATAATATGCAAAAATTTGGAGCGAAACCCTGAAAACTGATTAAAGAAAAAAATTTCAAAATTTCAGCTCTATAAAGCCAGATTCATCTGTTATTATTGAAAATTTTTGAGAAAATTCACATTACTAATGAAAAAGTACTTAGGAAATCTCTCATGCAAAGAATAAAAACAAACTGAATGATTAACCCAGGATCAAGACTAGCTGGGCCCTGCAAAAAATGCTTGTGGGAGTTGGCTGGTTCAGCGTAGAACTTCCCCAAACACCCACTGATCCCCAAGGGTTTCCTGCACAGCTCACTTCAACCGTCAAATAAGAGAGAAAAAGCAGTACTAGATCTCAAACAACAATGGAGATACCTGCCATTACATCAGAAACCCTAATACTACTCAAACCCTAGCATGTGAAGAAGATACCTATACTCAACAATACTCTTCATTAAGCTGTCATTAATGGCTGAAAATTAAAGTATGCAGAAATGAAATTGCTCACAACACTTTAAGAGAGTAACACGAGCAAGCTTTTGACCCCAAAGTCTTCTTTATTAGCACCAGAAAAGTTTACAAGAGAGAGCTTCTTCAGCACAAGACTCAAATCCAATATGTCTCAAATGACCCCCTAGCATCCTATTTAAAAGAAAAAATCCCAACGGCTTGTTTGAGTGATCCATGTCAAAAACGAACTCGACCGTTGATGAGAATCAAGACATATCTTAATCTCATCTGTCGATTTTTTTAATGTATTTAAAAATTGAAATTCTCAAAATATTATTATTTTATTATTTTTTTTTGAATTTTTTTATTATTCTTTATTATTTATTTTTTTATTTTTAATTTAATTTAATTTATTTATTTTAATTTTTAATTTTTTATCATGGATCATCAAACATAACCTTTGGAAAAATTTCCCTAGGACCTAGGACTTAAGACGCATGAGGGGATTAACATTTTTCAACCCTCAAGACACTTTACATCATGACTTTTACAAATTTAACATCTTCAAGGGAGAAAAGCCCTTTGACAGACCCTCATAGACCACCCAGTTTTGCGACCAAACATAATCTAGCAGATTAACACACTAGGATTCTCCTAAGACTCTAATGATAAAATTCATTCTGGCTTTGGGGTCGGGTTGAAGGAAAACTTTGCCGATCATGGATCGCTGAGACGAAAAACCTTCCGGAATGAAGGTTATCACTAGAAAATTAGGTCCACCTAGGCAATTTACATACATGACTCAGCTCTGCTAAGATTATTTACATCAAAATGCAGACTGGGTTTACAACTTAATAAGATCAGGAGAATGACGATGACTGCTGAATGGCACGAACATCTCGATCAAGCGCTGTCCCTTTTTGCGAAAAAAGGGGTGTACTGCTATAGGAAGTTGACACGCAGCGGTCAACATCTGGCTCTACTTGGGGACACATTGCTGGACTGTAGGAATGTGAGAATCCAGAATCTGCACCCATGCAATACCAAACAAAATATAAGTAGCGTCCATTATAACATTTAAGCACATGAAAGATAGAAGCTCTTCATTAATCAACTATCTAATAACATGAAAAGTAAATCTAATCCTAAAACAGAAACGAAATGCTGAAACTGACAAGGAGTAGGGTTAGAAATAGAATACAAAGGATGCCCCATGGCATCATATATCATCTTTGAAGAATAGCTTGAGCATTTGGCCATTCGCAGGTAGATCAAGTGGTTCGCCATCCAATCTGCTCAAGTGGAATGAGTTAGGTCCGGCTATGTCTCGAATGATGTAAGGTCCAACCCACAAACTGTTGAACTTCTTATGTTTTCCTGGTTTCTCATTTTTGCGGTCCCAAAGCAATACCAAATCTCCCACCTGCAAAGATCTAGATCGAGAATATTTATCAAAGCTTTTCTTAATGTTAGACTGATTTTTACATATAGCATCAAAAGCTGTCCTACGAGCTTCATCTAACTCCACAATCTGATCTATCCTATTTTGAACAACATCTTTGTCAGTAGAAAATTTTTGAAGGAGCTGATAAGCTGGCAACTTAAGGTGCAGAGGTAAGGTTACATCCAAGCCGTAAACTAATTCAAAGGGAGATTTACCAGTAGCTTTTTTCTTTGTGATTCTATCTGCCCATAAAGCATACTTGATTTTGCTATCCCACGATCTTTTATTATCTCCTACTATCTTCTTGATAATGGTTATGAGATTCTTGTTACTTGATTCAACCAGACCATTACCCTGAGGATAGTAATTTGACGAATGAGATAAGACAATACCATACTTGAAACAGAAAGATGAAAACTCTGAGGAACTGAAAGCCTTGGCATTGTCAGTAGTGATCTTGGCAGGGACACCAAATCTAGTAATGATGTTATTTTCAATGAAATCCATGATGACCTTTTCAGTGGCATTCTTAGCAGGAATGACCTCAACCCACTTAGTGAAATAATCTGTAGCAGTCAAAATCCATGAGTAGCCATTGCTAGAATTTTCATGGAACTTCGCTATGAAGTCCAGACCCCAATGCTGAAAAGGTGCCTCTACAATGACAGGTTGTAGGGGTAGGGCAGCAAGCTTCTGTTTCCCAGTGAATAGTTGACAAGCTTGACAATTTCTAACGAACCTATGCACATCAGAAAAGATTGATGGCCAATAATAACCAGCTCTCTGGATTTTGTGGGCGGTAGCTCTAGCAGCATAATGACCACCACAAAATCCTGAATGAAACTCAGAGATTAACTTCTTGGACTCAACGTCATCAACACATCTAAGCACTATGCCCTCAGGATTTCGCCATCCAAGGCCATCCTTCATAAGGCAATACTTAGTGGCTTTTAATCTAAGAGCCCTTCTCTTATGAGCAACTAAATGGTTAGGACAGGCAAGATCCATCAAGTAATAAACTATGTCCTTATACCACTCATGCTCTGCTAATCTTTGCAATTCAGGCGAAGATAAATCGCTAACACAAAACAAACCAAGAGTCTTTTCATTATTTTCAGTCAACATCTGAGCCAAACCTTGGCCTTTAACTAGCTTAGTGGGTCTGATCTCTAAATCATATTCTTGTATCTTAGTAACCCACCTAGCACGAGTCCCTAAACAATCAGTTTGAGTTAATATATCTTTGACAACAGAATGTGGGACGAAAGCAATGATTTTAGAATATCCCACATAAGTTTTGAAGTGCTTTAGAGACTTGACCAAGGCATAAGCTTGCTTTCCATGGTATTGTACTTCAATTCAGAATTTTGAAGTGCTCTACTCATGAAAGCAATGGGCTGCTCGTGACCATCTTTATTCTTTTGAAGCAGGACACCAACAATGGTATCTTCGGAAGTGAAAGAAAAAATCATGAAATCCTTGGAGTAATCGGGACTAACTAAGACAGGAGCTCTTGCAATAGCGCATTTGATTTCTTGAAAAGCCCTCTTGCCATCTTCTTGCCAAACGAATTTTGCATCTTTCTTTAGAAGGCTTTGAATAGGCTTAGCTATTTCTGCGAAATTTGGAATAAATCTTCTAATGAAATTTATCTTTCCAAGGAAAGATTGAAGGGTTTTGAGGTTATGAGGAAGGGGAATCTTTTGAATTGCTTCAATTCTCTCAGGATCGATCTTGATTCCATCCTTAGAAATAATATGGCCCAATAATTTCCCTTCAGTTACCCCAAAAACAGATTTAGCTGGATTCAAAGAAATCCCATATTCTCTACATCTATCGAAAAACTGCCTAAGATGATTTACATGACTGATACCATCTTTAGAGAAAACAGTAAGATCATCTTGATAAATCTCAATAAATTTCCCGATTAATCCCTTGAAGGCATAATCCATTGCCCTTTGGAATGTAGCCCCAGCGTTTGTTAATCCAAACGACATTCTGATGTATTCAAAGGTACCCCATGGTGTGGTGAATGTGGTTTTATGTCGATCTTCCTTTTTAACCCATACCTGATTGTACCCGGAAAATCCATCTAGCAGCGACATCATTCTAGAACCAGTTACCCTTTACAACAAATTTTGCATGTTTGGCAAAGGGTAATTGTCCTTCTTGCATGCTAGATTAAGGTTTCGGAAATCGACACAAAGCCTTATCGTACCATTCTTCTTCCTAACGATCACCAAATTTGAACACCATGTCGAATGCCTAGTTTGAGCGATAATTCCCGCTGCAAGCATTTTCGCAAGCTCTTTCTGAACTAACGGGGCTAATTTAGGATTAATTTGCCTAAGTTTCTGGCGAAAGGGTTTAGCATTTTCATCTTTTAAAGGGACAGTATGTTCCATGACATCTTCCCTATAACCCTTTAATTCATCGTAAGAAAAGGCTAAAACATCTCGATATTCACGAAGTAAATCAGTTAACCTTTTCCTTTCCTCCACACTAGTACCTTTACCGATTTTAACAATTTTTGGGTTTTCAGAGGTACCAATGTTTATTTCGAGATATTCGCCAGGATCCATCTTATTTTCTTCTCTCAGCTTTGTGGCATCATGCCGGTCAAAATGTTGCTTTAAGGCAACCACACTCCTCGGAGTAGGATTTATGATATGCTCATGATTTAAAGATCCATCCTCCTCAGAATCTATCCGGAAACCTTCAAACTCATCCAAACTATTAAGAAAACGAATGACTTGCTTTTCATCATTGAAAATCTGCCAATGCTCTGAGTTATCTGGAACAGATGGTCTAAATATTACTTCCATTTGTAGGAATTTACAGGGTAAGTTCCTCAGACAGAACACCAAAAGGACACCGCTCACAAACAGATCACAGATCAATACACCAGTATTTTGACGTGGTTAAAACCCTCAGAGAGTGAAACAGTCCACGGCCTGCGCCAACGTGGCTACTACAGGCAATTTATTAATAAAAGAATGAAAATTTACATAAGCTTCTCTCATGCACGGTTAACCTACAAATGACCCTCCATGCGCTTTAAAAAGAATTCATGGACCAATCGGGTGTCAAGCCACGGATCAAGTGTCGGTAATACCGAGGAGAGAATGAACCGTCGGATCACTACATATCGTGACCGTCGGATTGTAAGGTACAAAATGTACAACGGTAAAGAAACACACTTTACCTAACTCTATACCTAACTCTATACTAGACCAAGTTGAACTTAACTATTCCTATGTGTCGGAATATCCTAACATCCCCCCTTAAGAACAACTTGGGATAGGATTGAAGGATTTACAAATATGACACAATAGGAGAAGGGAGGAGGCACTAGAGCCTATCCCCCCTTAGTGACAACTTCCTGAACTCCAAGCATATATCGAAGTTTAGTGAACTTCGCCTCTGTGAGAGCCTTTGTGAAGATGTCTGCAACCTGATCATGTGTTGAACAATATTGCACTTCAAAAAAATGGTCATGAATGAGTTTTCCGATGAAGTGCATGTGTAGTTCAATGTGTTTGCTGCGCTGATGCTGGACTGGATCTTTGCATAGCTGAATGGCACTTTGATTATCACACCAAAGTGTGGATTGATGCTGCTGCTCAAAGCCAAATTCTGATAGGATCTGACGAA
>APFE030925958.1:0-11599 GCA_000404065.3 Pinus taeda | reverse complement strand
TGGTAGGAGGAGTGATGGGAGGGGGAGAGAAGGGGTGGCAGATGTCGGAGAGAGGAGGATAGGGTGAGGGAGAGCGTGAGGTAAAGATAGGTCGGGGGAGATACAGGGATGGGAGCAGAGAGTGGAAGGGGGAGAGGGACAGAGACTGAGATGGGGAGAGGGAGACAAAGAGAAGAAGAGGGATAGGGGGAATGGAATAGAGTGGGGGAGGGAGAGGTAGAGAGAGAGGGAAAGCGGGAGAGAGGGGGAGGGAGAGAGAAAGGGGGGAATGGGGAGAGAGAGGGACAGAGAGACCGGGAGGTGGGTGAGAGAGAAGGGGTGGGAGGGAAGGGATATATGGAGAGAGAGAGAGAAAAGGATGGAGATGACGAGAGGGATATGGGGGGAGAGAGTGAGAGAGAGAAAGGAAGGGTGAGGGAGGGGTGGAGATAGGGAGATAGTGGGAGAGACAGAGAGAGGGAGAGGGAGGGAAGGCAGAGAGAGAACGGTTGGTAGGGGGAGTGATGGGAGGGGGAGAGAAGGGGAAGCTCTTAATAAATTTTTATAAAGCCTAATCGTTAAACTATAAACCCCAAACCCTATACCCTAAACACTAAACCCTAAAAAATAAACCATAAACCCTAAACCATAGGAATTTTAGAACATTTATAAAAGCATTTTGTAACTTTTATTTATGCTTTTGTTAAAATAATTTAATAAATTGTTATAAACCTTAAACCATATACCCTAAAACCAAAACCCAAAAACCAAAACATTGAACCGTAAACCCCAAGCCCTAAACGGTAAACCATAAACCATAAGAATTTTATGATAGTTTAAGAATAATTTTGTAACTTTTATTTAAGTGTTTACTAGAACAATTTACTAAAGTGTTACAAACCCTAAACCATAAATTCAAAACCCTAAACCCTAACACAAAAACATAAACCCTAAACCCCAAAACCTAAACCCTAAACCCTAAACCCCAAAGCCCAAATCTTAAACCTTAAACCGTAAACCATAGACCCTAACCATTTTATAAAATTTCAAAAATTATTTTGTAACTTTTATTTAGTTTTTATTAAAATAATTTACCAACATGTTGTAGACCCTAAAAACTAAACCCTAAACCTAAACCCAAAACTCCAAAACTTAAACCATAAACCCTAAACCCTAAACCTTAAATCACAAACCCTAAACACTAATCTTTTTATAACATTTTAAAAAGTAGTTTGAAACTTTTATTTAAGTGTTTATTAAAAGCATTTACTATAGTCTTGTAAACCCTAAACCCTAAATAATAAAGCCTAAACCCTAAGTGTTAAATCCTAAACCCCAAACTATAGACATGAAACCCTAAACCCTAAACACTAAACCTGAAACCCTAATCCCTTAAACCAAAACCCTAAACCCTAATTAATTTATAACATTTTAAAGAGTTTTTTTTTAAATTTTATTTAAGTATATATTAAAAACATTTAATAAAGTGTTATAAACACTAAACCCTAAATGCTAAAGCCTAAGAATTTTATAATATTTTAGAAACATTTTGTAACTTTTATTCAAGTGCTTATTAAAAGAATTTAGTAAAATGTTATAAACCCTAAACCCTAAGCCCTAAACCCCAAATCATATACCCTAAGCCATAAACCCTAAGAATTTTATGAGTATCTATAATTAGGGAACACCAAACTTGGGTATGTGAGTGTAAGAGGGAGAAAAGTGTGGTACACACATACCCCAACCTTTGTTTTTCCACCCTTCTACCTAAACCTATTTTCTTTCATTTGTTTTTATTCATAACTCCTCGAGGCTCAACACGATGAATGCATTACATGTAAGATGTAGCAGAGGAAACCCACTTAATGTGGGGCGGTTCATCCCTACACCGTAAACCTTAAACCCTAAACCCTTAACCCTAAACCCAAAAACCTAAATCATAAACCCTAAACCCTAAATCCTAAACACTAAACCCTATGAATTTTAGAACATTTTAAGGAGTGTATTGTAAATTTTATTCAAGTGTTTATAAAAACAATTTCTAAGGTGTTATAAACCCTAAACTGAGAACCCTAAACCCTAAGTTGAAAATCTTAAAACTTAAACCATAATCATTTTATAAAGTGTTATAAACCTTGAACCATAAACCCTAATCCCTAAAGCCTAAACTACAAACGCTTAACCCTAAAACATACACCCTAAACCTCAAACCTTAAATCCTAAACCTTAAACCCTAAACACTAAACATTTTATAAAAATTTTAAAAATGTTTGTAACTTTTATTTAAGTGTTTACTAAAAAATTTTACTAAACTGCCATAAACCCTAAACCCTATACTCTAAACAATAAACACCTAACCTTAAACCCTAAACTGTAAACCCTAATCCCCAAGCATTTTCTAAAATTTTAAAATGTGTGTTGTAACTTTTATTTAAATGTTTATTAAAAGCATTTACTAAAGTGTTATAATCCCTCAACTATAAACTCTAAACCCTAAAACCTAGACTTAAAACCCTAAACCCTAAATCGACTAGCATTTCTCTAAACTCTTGTAGAAGTTTCTTACATCTCCTTTCTTCAACCTTTTATTCTATTTTCATATTTTTATCATTATTTTAGGGTTTTAGTTTTAATTGCTAAATAAATTGACTAGTGATGCTTACATGGTATTTTTCATTGCTAAAATTATCCTTTTTATCAAGGCATTTGTCAAAACTTGAATTTATTGATTCAATATTGAGTGAGTCTCCTTTCCATCCCATTATACTGCTAAATACTACACATCAAGCTTGCCAAGCTCCATATATTCACCTTCCTCTAAGTGTGTTAGGTCTCTAATTTCTTAATCCATTTATATGTATTTGTAGTCTCCACTATTGTTGTTTCTTCACTTGATTATATATCATTCTTTCCCATGTTTCTTATCACTGGTGGGATTACTCCTTAGGATTATTGGTAACCTTGTTTAAGGTTTCCACCATCTTCTTAGATAACATTTCATACCAATTACATGATTTTTTCCAATGCAATCAACATCCAAGGAGGGTTTTCTACCTAATTTTTTCTTTCTTACCACATTTTCAAAACTCCTAGGTTCTTTCTCCATTTATGGTTTAGGGATAGAGGAATCTTGTTTAAGAGGAAACTCCCTAAATAGGTTCTTGTGCCTATGATATTTGTGTTTATGCCGCTTATCGTGATGAAAGTCCTCCTAGCATTGTTCTTTGTCATAATGCCTTTCTCGCTCCTTCTCCCACAATATATGGGAAAAGCTTCAAGGTGTTTGAGTCTTCTTTGTCATCTAGTGTCTGAGTCTTCTTCATGGAAATCTTGTAGTGGGAAATTTAAAAAATCCTTCCGTCCTAAGAATTTTGGCATATTTCCAATCCAATCCTCGAGAAACAGAGGACGGGGATCAAAGTCTTTCTCAACTGCTTTCCTGAGAGATAACAACTATAGAACGAAATTAAAACCCGATATAAAACATTGAAAATACAATGGAATATAAATAGGATTTTAAAATTATATCTATTTATTCTCTCGCACATGTAAGATAAGTTGCATGCATATAGAACCAATGCAATTTATTATTAACAGGTTTCAATTTATGAATTTATTAGATAATTATTGCTCTCTTTTATTTTATTTGGTCACTATTGTATTTTAATGATTGATTTAAAATAAATTTTATTTTTAAAATATGTTTCTGTTTATTATATCCATATCATAGAGTGTATTAAAAATATTTTCTTAAATTTTACAATTAATGAAATATTTGTATTTTTGAAAATTTGATCAATTTAGATGTTTGGGAAAGTAGAAGTTGGCATGAATTTTCTGGACGACTCCACATATCTTGACTATCTTCTTCAAGTGGTTACGGAGTAGTTGCTTCTCACTATCATCATCCACTGCTTTCTTAAAAAGATCCAATGCCTCTTCTTCCATAAGATTTTAAATATCCTAGGTTTTACTTCACTTCTATTTTTAGGGAAGATTTCCATTAGGTTAAAGTAAATATTTAACATATTCAATATTAAATTATATTAAATTATTTATTGCTTCAAGTAGGATGATATAAAATAATTTATTTATGAGTAGAATTGTTTCATTTTTATAAGACATGCCAAATGTATGTGTTTGTTTATTTAAATGTGAAAAGAGGCTTAAAAAGCATTTTTTTAACTGAAAGCATTTTTTATCTGTTTATGTGATATGATGGTTGTGTTTTTGCTAATTAGATAATATGTATAGATATTTTTTGCAAGCCCAATTTGTATAAAATTATGTATGTAGTTGTTTTATTATTTCTTAGAGGATATAATATTTTCTTTCTTAAATAATATCACAGTTATTCATTTCCAATTCATAAGATCTTTTTGTTTGCTACATGATGTGGATTATATATGTTAAATGACAAGATTAAGATACCCATGATTATTTTTTTGTTTGTTAAATGACATCATAAATTAGTTTGTTTGATGATATGATGGCCATAATGAGAGTGAGATTAATAACGATAGTAAGGAGCGTGAGAGAGAGAGGGGGAGGGAGCGAGACATGGAGTGGGGGTGTGGTAGGAGGGGGATAGAGAGAGAGGCAGTGGGGGTGTGGTAGTAGGGGGAGAAAGAGAGAGAGACGAGGGGAGGGGGAGAGAGAGAGAGAGTGAGACAGAGAGAGGGGAAGGGACGGGGTGATAGATAGATAGATAGAGAGAGAGAGAGAGAGAGAGAGAGAGAGAGAGAGATGAAGATAGGGAGATAGTGGGAGAGATAGAGAGAGAGAGGCAAGAGCGAGAGAGAGAGGTAGGGAGGCAGGGAGAGAGGAAGATAGGGTGAGGGAGAGGGGGAGGTAGAGATAGGTGGGGGGAGATAGGGGGAGGGGAACAAAGAGGGGGAGGGGGAGAGGGAGAGAGAGAGTGAGAGGGGGAAAGGAAGAGAGAGTGGAGGAGGGATAGTGGGAGGGGAAGAGTGTGGGAGAGGGGGAAAGGAAGAGAGAGTGGAGGAGGGATAGTGGGAGCGGAAGAGGGTGGGAGAGGGGCAGGGGAAATGGAGGAGGAGAGGGAGAGATAGGAATACGGAGAGAGGAAGGGAGGGAGAGATAAAAGGGGAGGGATGGGGAGATAGAGGGAGACAGAGATGGGGAGGGACGAGGAGATAGAAGTGGTGGGAGGGAAGAGAGCTAAGGAGAGAGAGAGAGGAGGAGAGGGACATGGAGGAGAGGGAGAGGAGGAGAGAGGAGGAGAGGGAGAGGAGGAGAGAGAGATGGGGGAGAGATGAGGATAGGGTCAGAGAGAGGGGAAGGGAGAGAGAGAGAGAGAGAAAGGGAGATGGAGAGGGGGAGATAGGGAGATAGTCGGAGAGATAGAGAGAGGGAGAGGGAGAGAGAGAAAAGGGGTGGTAGGTGGAGTGATGGGAGGGGGAGAAAAGGAGTCGGCTATGGGGGTGAGAGGAGGATTGGGTGACGGAGAGGGGGAGGTAGTGATATGTGGGGGGAGAGACAGGGAGGGGGAAAGGGATATAGGAAGGGAGGGAGAGACAAAGGGGGAGGTATGGGGAGAGAGAGGGAGAAAGAGATTGGGAGGGAGGACGAGAGAGAAGGGGTGGTAGGGAAGGGAGGGAGGGAGAGAGAGAGGAGGAGGGAGAGATGGGGGAGAGAGGAGGATAGGGTCAAGGAGATGGGAAGAGAGAGAGAGACAGAAAGAGGGGGGAGGGAAGGGAGAGATAGAGAGAGAGAGAGAGGGAGAGGGGGAGTTAGGTAGATAGCGGGAGAGATAGAGAGAGACAGAAGTAGGGAAGCAGAGAGAGAAGGGGTGGGAGATTTGGGGAGATAGGAGGATAGGGTGAGGGAGAGGGGGGGTAGAGATATGTGGGGGGAGAGAGGGGGAGAGGAACAAAGAGGGGGAGGGGGAGAGGTAGAGAGAGAGTGAGAGGGGGATAGGGAGAGAAAGTGGAAGAGGGATAGTAGGAGGGGCAGAGAGTGCGAGAAGGAGAGGTAGAGAGAGAGGGAGAAGGGGAGGGGCAAGGGAGGAGGAGGGAGGGAGAGGGAGAAGGAGAGAGGAAGGGAGGGAGAGACAATGAGGGAAATATGGGGAGAGATAGGGAGAGGGAGAGAGAGAGGGAGGGATGTAGAGAGAGAAGGGGTGGGTGGGAGTGATGGGAGGGAGAGTGAACGGATGGGAGATTGGTGAGAGAGGAGGAAAGGGTGAGGGAGAGGGGGATGTTATGATAGGTGGGGAGAGAGAGGAGGAAAACATGAATACAGAACCAACAAGAGTGATTATTAAGAGGTTTTGGTTTAAGAATTTATTAGATAATTATTATTATGTTTTATTTAAGTCGATAGTTTTCTATACCAACATCAATATTTGGTTTTAATGACTTATTGGAAATAATTTTTATTATTCAAAATATGTCTCCACATATGTTTTTCTTTGTTATATTTGTATTCTACCATTAATGTGCATCAAATATTTTATTATAAATAACACAGTCTAGAAGTATATGATAGCAAAATTAGTAGTCTATAATGTTTTATTCTTTTGAAATATATATATTTATAAGTGTTTATTATGTTTAGTTTTACATTTTATTATTGTAGTGATTAAATATATTTATTTATATATATATAATATTTATATACTAAACTTATATATAATATATAAATAAATTATTAAGAATAATTCCTTGGGTATATATTGTTCATCTTTCGGGTTTACTGATCCATTGGGTTTATAGTATCAATCTATTTGTTTTATATTATTGATCCCTTTATTAACAATATAATCATTAGTGTTTATAATCCCTTGTTTTTAAAAATCCCTAGGATTTATAATATTAGTCATTAGGATTCATAATACAAAGAGTTAATAATATGAGTACCTTGGATTTATAATAATGATAGGTTTTAAAAAATAAATAATAATAATAACAATTATTTTTAAAAATAAATAATAATAATAGCAATTATTTTTAATAATATAATATAATACAATTATTATTTTTAAAATAGTACTTTTTATATCTATCTACCATTATCAATATTAATATGGATGTTAAATATTTATAGTTAATGCCTATTGGGATATTTCAACTACATTTACTAATATGTTTATGTATGTGATTGGTATAGCTTACCAGTGTGTATTAACCATATTTATTAATTTGGTTGTGCCTTATAACCCATTGGGTTTATAACATGAATAATATGTTGCATTTTATAATCCTTTGTGAGCTTATAATATTATTATATGTTTATAATATAGTATATATTAAGTTGTAACTTACTGTGTATATCAACCACATTTAATAATGTGGTTTTGCTAGTTGTGGAAACTAACAACTACTCATTTATATTTGTACAATAAAGAGTGGATCAATACATGGAAATCATTCTATTATTTTTACAATAATCTGTAATTTATTATTTCTATTATTGACCATATTAAAATTATCGCTACATTAAAATTTTTGAATTTAAGAAATTATTTAATATGATTCAAGATCTAACTTCAATTTCTTCAACTACATTGTAATTTGTTGTAATACATCTTTATTTCCTTTTAGTATATTGTAATACTATATTAGAAATTTAATTTATTAGATAGAAATATTTTTTAATATATTCTAATAATTTAAATTTTAAATAATTTTGCTAACATAATTTAATTACACTATAATTTTTTTTGGTTATATCAGTTTTTTCATGATGATAACTACCATTAATTCTTACTATGAGTAATAATATTAATGGTTTACTCTTATCGATACTTACAAATTTTAACTTATATTAGTTAACTAACATAACTACCTTAATAAATGTGTTCCAGATAATGTTAACTTATTTGAATGTATCATGACACATATTATAATTATTAGAGGTTGTATTATAGGGATACTTTGTTCACCTAATTAATAAACAACATCATATTAAATTCTCTAGTACTAAAAAAATGCAAACATAATTCTTGAAACTATATGAAACTTTTTATTTTTTATTTTTTCCCTGAGAAAAAACTAAACATTCTTACATTAATCATAAAATGTGTTACATGATCTTAGTTCATGATCTAGTCAATATGCTTGTATGTTGTCCAAGAAGATACCTCTCATTTTCTTTTAATTAACTACATTGGATATCTCATCAAATTTGAAAGAGAAAAATTTAATTTTCAATGTTTCTACAAGCTTTCACATGTTACAATTTAACTAATCTATGTTATACTTTGGTTAGCATAACTTATAGTTCTTTCAATCTCCAATAAGATTGAATCATACACATTATAAGCGAGAAAGACAAATTAACATAGTTCTTAGCCCTATACACTTGCAGCTAGAGAATATGAATACAAATTACTTGTTCCTATCTCTTGTGAATGCTACTCAATATTATATTGAAATAACTATTTTCGACTCAATTTATACACAACTTCACAGACTTACTAGTTTTTGTTTCTTGTAAATCCCACTTAATATTATACTAGTGAAAGGTTTTTATTGAAATTATTTGAAATTTTACAAAGTTCGTGTTACATTGAAGTTATATTGAAGCAAAAGTTATATTGAAGCAACAGGTTTACTCAAATTCTGTGCAATTGTACGGGCCTCCTAGAATATGAATACACTATGATTTTTTTCTAGCACTAGTGAATCTCATGAGTAGCTTGTCACGATGTAAGCTAGGTCCCTGAGGTCCCTCATTAGTGAACAGATAGTAGTTGTGCATCCTTGGCGATCAAATATATCCTACCACAATGTAAGCTAGGTCCCTGAGGTTCCCGATTAGTGAACTAATAGTAATTGTGCATCTGTGGAGATGAAAGATCTATGCTTAGACCTCGCACATTCCAAGTTCACTCTCGTCAAAATTCTTAGATAAAATAATGTAATTACAAAGTATTAAAAATTCCACTTTAAATTCAAATTGAAATTGAACCACAGTCCAAAAGCATTAGGTCGTGTGTCAAGATTATTTCATAAAATACATACTATTTACCATTTACCAAATATGAAAGAAATTCAAGCACAGTAACATTCCAAATTTACTCTAAATGCGAAGAGAATTTCTTGAAAAGAATCTCAAAGTTTTACCCAACTGCTTTACACGAGAATTTCAAGAAAAACATCTCATAACGTTGATCCGCTCTATTGAAAACAATCCCAATGTTTTACGCGACTGTTTTGCACGAGAATTTCAAAAAAAACATCTCATGCTTTTTCGTTATATACGTTGATCCCTTACTTTAAGCATCACAAGTTTTTTGAAATACACGAGGGATGACCTGGAAATAGATGAAATAGATGAAGTTGTTATTGAAGGTAAAGAAATAAATACCGTCAATTATATTGAATGCGTGGACAACAAAAGCAGAAGACCACAAGGGGCTTGCGCCGGGATTACTTACCGACTATCAAAGATTCCGTATTTGAAGGTTGAACATTCCAAATTTGTGACGACGCGGATAGATGACTTGGTTTCCAATTTTGCCCCTACGTGGATAGATGACTTCTTGAAAAGAATCTTCATAGAATTTCAAGAAACGCATTTCAGGCATTTCCATTTAGACGTTGATCCGCTCCTTTAACGATCACATTTTTTTTGAAATACAGGAGGAATGGCCTGGGATCTGCTCTTCAATGGATTATAGCTTTTTTGAAATACATGAGGGATGGCCTGGGATCCGCTTCTTTAACTCTCAGTTGGTTCCTCTGTTTCTGTCTAAATTGTGTCTGTGTTGTGTGTCTGTACCATGTACCATTTCATGGAGAAGAGCCTAGATGTTCCCTCTTTTGCATTTCCAGTAAAATGCCATATCGTTTTGTGTAGTATATTTTATTGTATTTGAAGTGGAAGTGCTTCTTGTCTGTGACTCTATGCCTGTGGGTTTATCTTTCTGTTTTGTTGGAACGGATTTAAATTCTATGCCTGTGGGTTTATCTTTCTGTTTTGTTGGAACAGATGTTATTTAAATGTGAATTCGACCAAGAAGATCAGAGAATGAATGAATGAAAGCAGGCCCAGTAATGCATGGAGTCGACGTCTCTAGTAAAGAAACACTTTAATGGGTAGCAAAGGCACGAGAAATACACACTTATATCCTCTATCTTTCTTCCTTTTCAATGTCTTTTGCATTGATTGCCTCTTTCATTGTCTTTGGCATTTGATTGCTTCTTTCATATACTTGTGGGTCTGTCCTATCGTTTGTCAGAATGGATGTTATTTAAATCTGAAGTCGACCAAGAAGATTAGTGAATGAATGAAAGTCGATGTCATGAATGAAAGTCAACCCATGGATGGATGGAAGTATACACCGGAGAGCGTGAAGTGATATTGGTTAAAACCATGATTGAAAATTATGTTTCTTCTATTTATTTTATATTCATAACTTATTCTCCCATTTTGGTTGGATAGATTAAAGTAAAAATTTCAAATTTTCATGTTTTTTGCTTCTATTACAATTCTTCTTTCACTATCTATGTGGCTCAATGTTTTTAATTCCTCTTTCACTACCTGCATGGCCCAATCTTCTCAAATATTTATGCTTTGTTGTTATCGCTCCTTATCTCATTAATCTCTTGTCTACTTGTCCTTTAATCTTAATTGTTATTCACCAATCCCATTACTTCCTCTTAATTTTTTTGTTTTCTTTCCATTATCCAAATTTGTCCAAATTTGTTCTTGGTCCCTAATCATTAATCTTAATTGTTATTTAGCGATCCCATTAATTCCTCTTATTTTTTTTGTTTTCTTTCCATCTTCTAGATTTGTTCTTGGTGCTTAATGGCATTAATTACTTATTAATAATCTAATGTTATTATTGGATTTTTTTTCTTAATTTTGATAAGAAATTCCATTAATCTTATTGCAATGTTCTTTGTCATAAAGCATTGCTCACTCCTTCTCCCACAATATATGGGGAAAGCTTCTCATTGTTTGAGTCTTCTTTGTCAAGTCTAGTGTTTGAGTCTTCTTTGTGGAAAAAAAGTAGTGGGAAATTTAAAAAATTCTTCCATCTAGGGTGGGGATCAAAGTCTCTCTCAACTACTTTGATGAGAGATAATAGTTATAAAATGGAAATTAAAACCCCATATAAAAGGTTGAAATCCAATGGAATATAAATAGGATTTTAAAATTATATTTATTTATTGCCTCGCACATGTAAGTTAAGTTGCATGCATATAGAACCAATGCAATTGATTATTAAGGGGTTTCAATTTATGAATTTATTAGATAATTATTTCCCTTTTATTTTATTTGGTCAGTATTGTATTTTAATGATTTATTTGAAAGAAATTTTATTTTTAAACTATGTATCCGTTTATTATATACATATCATAGAGTGTAATGTGCATTAAATTTTTGTATGAAAATTATGCAGCTAAGAAGTTTAGTTTAGCTTAGCAAAATTATTAATTCAGTGTGATATATATAATGAAATTTGTTACTTAAATTAGGTTGTGAATTAGGTTTTGATTTTAGATTTATTAGTGATCCGGATTTAAATAGGAACGCAATAGATTACAGAGATAACCATAAATACAGAGATGCGATAACCATAAATGAAGAGATGCAGCGGAAATAACACTTCATTTCATTAATGGAAAATACCGAAATATGCTTA
>APFE030925952.1:4502-19918 GCA_000404065.3 Pinus taeda | reverse complement strand
GGGGGAAAGGGGTTGCTGAGTTTGGGGAGGGGCCCGGAAGGGTGTGCGGAGGGAGTTGGTGGCTTTCCGATTGCAGGATGGGTTTACCCTGGGCCCACCATGTTCACGTGGAAAATATTTGTTAATTTGGTTGAAAAAAAAAATTAAGTTTATAAAAAAAAATCTAGTGGCCGGTCGATTGCAAGATGGGGTTGCCCTCGGCCCACCATGCTCATGATGGAAATATTTCTTAATTTGGTTGACAAAAAATTCCAAGTTTAGAAAATAAATCTACTTCGTTAAACTAATTTAATATGAGAAATTTCAAGGAAAAAAATTTAACTGACCTTTCAATTACGGAAATTCTTCGTTGAATATGTTGTTGATCCCAATGTAGCTGCTCCACAAATTCGCTCCAAGTCTTTTGATGAACCTCAGTAAACCTTGATGTAACTTGAGTAATAGTGATAATGGAATATATAGGTGAAACTACGAAGATGTTTTATCGTACGATGAATGCGGGATTAATTAGTTTTAATAAATTTTAACATGTTAATTTTTTTATGCCAATGAATGAAAATATGTTAAAGCGAACAGTTTGGAATTGTTTTATAGCGGGGTGAATGTGGGATTACCTTGTTTCTAAATGTATTATAAAAATTTAAAAAAACATTCTATTATTTAGTAAAATTATATCCTTTGACTATTAAATAATTTTAACTTAATGATTTATTTCATAAAAAAAAATAAAATAAAATAAAAAATAAAAAAAAAAAAAAAAAATTTAATTTTTCATTAAATTGCATAATAAAATAATGAAGTGAAATATATCTCACAAACTTTTGGGAGGAAAATATTTTCGTGAAATTTTTTTGGAGGGAAAATTTCATTCTTTAAGCTATATAATATCTTTAGGAGACTCTCCATTTGTATCATTGAACATCTTCTATTTAAAAGGGATGGATTGTCCTGATAATGAAGTTTTGATTTATATAGCATCAACATCTTTATCACGTAACAACTCTATTCATATGGATGAATATAGTGGGAATTATTCCACTATGAATAGAAATTCAATTCTTCCACTTAGTACTGATCCTAAGGACTATGAGAGCAGCACAGATGAAAGAGGAGATGGAGAATTTCAAATAAATAAAGAGTCACAGATTCCACTTAGTCCGAATTCAAAGGACTATGAAAGCAGTAGTGAGATGAGCTTGATGACAAATTTCAAAAGAATGGAGTCTCACGATGTCCACTTAGTCCTGATTCTATGGACTATGAAAGCAGTAGTGATGAAGAGAAAGATGGTGAAGTTCAAAAGAATGGAGTGTCACGGTGTCCATTCTGTCCTAATTCTAAGGACTATGAGAGTAGCATTGATGAAGAGCGTGATAACGAATTTGAAAAGAATGGAGTGTCAAAGTGTCCACTTAGTCCTAATTCTAAGGACTATGAGAGCAGCAGCGATGAAGTGCATGATGATGAATTTCAAAAGTATGGAGTTTCACGGTGTCCAGTTAGTCCTAATTCTAAGGACTATGAGAGTAGCTTTGATGAAGAGCGGGATGATGAATTTCAAAAGTATGGAATGCCATGGTGTCCAGTTAGTGCTAATTCTAAGTACTATGAAAGCAGCTTTGATGAACAGCGGGATGATGAAATTCTAAATAATGGAGTGTCATGGTGTCCACTTAGTCCTAATTCTAAGGACTATGAGAGCAACGGTGATGAAGAGCGCGATGATGAATTTCAAAATAATGGAGTGTCACAATGTCCTCTTAGTCCTGATTCTAAGGACTATGAGAGCAGCAGTGATAAAGGACATGATGATGCACTTAGTCCTAATTCTAATGAGTATAAAGGTAGCAGTGATGAAGGACAAAATGATACACTTAGTCCTAATTCTATGGACCGTGAGAGCAACACTGAAAATGCACATGAGGAAGAATATCCAATAAACATCGAGTCAAAATTTCCATTGACTCTGAATTCTATGGACTATGACAGTAGCACTGAAGAAAGGGAAGATGAAGAATATCCTCCAAGTCAGTATTTGAAAAGCACAGTTGATCATAGTGTGGATAACATTCCTCTTAATGATGATAAAAATCCTTATACAAATGATGATCTAATGATGGAGATGTTGCCAAGAAATATTGTATCGAGGAGTAGCACCAAACCTTTTCATATCAATGTAAGATGTTCTAGCTATACAACGGGTAGAGCAGAATATCTGACGAGAAGAAGTTCTATCAGCGCACCCATTCCAAGTGATTGTTGCCAAAAAGATTGCTTGAAACATATGGATTTCAAATTTGCATTTGAGAGCAGGAAGAGATATTTATCAATGAATAAAAGCATGCAAAATTCATATTTAGTTGGGTGCATGCAATTTACATTGTCAGGTTATGATTATCATATTAAGACTTTATTTATCTGTAGAAAAGCTTTCAAAATGTTTCATTCGATTGGGAATTTTTGTCTCTCGAGAATTCAAGAAAATTTGGAAAGGATCCACATTTTATTCTGAAATACGTCATAAAAGACAGTTTGGGCCATTATCAAACATTGCAATGTCATGGATGAAAGATTTCTTTTCAAAGCATGGAGAGTGTATGCCAAATAGAGAGACAATTCATATTCCAGATAATTTTTCGAGACGCGAAATATACAACTTATACAAAGAATATGCAGAAGGTGTTGAGGGACATGGCCAGTTTATTACATATCCATATTTTGTGAAGATATGGAAGAAATAATTCAGCAATGTCCGTATTCCTAAGAAGACAAGGATGGGGATTTGTAGTAATGTGATTCTCTTAAATCAAAAAGAGACAAATGTGAAGGGTCATAAAGAGGTAAGCATTCATAACTTTAACTTTTAAAATTGTATAGTCATCAACTATGAAAACATATTTCTTAATGAATTTCTTTTATGTTGGGTAGATTTAACTGTCAAAGAACTTCAGGAGCATCACGAACAACAAACAAATGAAAGGAAGAAGTTGTACAAGCATCGAAAGAAGTGTTATGATAAGCCGAATAAATATTTGGGTTTGATAATTGATGGTATGGACCAGAAGAAAACATTTTTACCACATTTTGTTCGCACACCGAAAAATTTACAGGAGGAAAATTTTATTCAGTTTCACTTGGTCGGTTGTATGGTCTTCAATGGGAAAATGTTGCCAAGGGTGTACTTCACAGCTCAAAATTTCATAATGATGCAAATCTGACCATAACCATAATTCATGATGTGATTTCTCATTGTTCTGGTAATCTTGCTAAAGTTTTGTATCTACAATTGGAAAACACTTGCCATGAAAACAAAAATCAAGTTGATTTTGGATATCTAAACATGCTTGTTGAATTGAGACTTTTTCAAAAGGTAAAGGTTGGTTTCCTTCTTGTTGGGCACACTCATGACCATATTGATCAGATGTTCAATCGTTTTTCAGTCACATTGAGGAGGAAGGAAGTTGGGAGCTTGCCATCATTAATTGAATGTATTAAGAAATCATACATGCCAGAGCCTACTTTTGATGTGTTGGAAGAAACTGTTGACATGCGAAGGCTTATTATGGGATCATATGGCGAGGGGAAATGCATTGAACAACTTAATGACATTAGCTTCCAACATCAATTTCGTATAAAAAAAAATGATGGGAAAACACTAATATGGGGCAAGAAGTATTCAACTACTACAGAATGGCCATCGTTATCAGGTTTGCAATTTTTGAAGTTCATTCCAGATCATCCAATATTTGCATCGAAAATATTGTTATTACAATCAATTGGTGAATTTCATAATGCATGCAAACAAAACAGAGATATAAATTATTTTGATTGCCTAGAAGAAATAAAAAAAACTTATTATATATACATATGAGTACTTTGACATTGCTGATTCAGTTTGGTGGGAGTCATTTTTCAATAATCAAAGTGATATCATTTCAACAAGAACAAATGAAGATATACCTTTGAAAAATCCATTTATTTGGCCACAAAATGTGTCAAATGCACATGAGGAAATAAACATTGTTGAACAGCAACAATCTCATGGTATCATTAATTCATCACAGGCAGAGGAAAGAGAGATGTATATTGGTTCCAGAAGATCTCGTGCACAACGTGAAACCATGGAAGGCCTTTACAGGGGTTCAGTACAGGATATTAAGGAGGGTTGCATGATCGTAGTGCTAGCAGATGGAGATCTCAATGTCTATCCATTTTGGGTTGCTAAAGTTATAAAGGTCTTTACAAAAAATGAGGATGTTACAAGTGTTGAAGTACATTGGTATGCCACAAATACACACCCATTCAATGGTGTGTATAAGCCAGAGATGGTAGTTGAAAAAAAAAATGGCAGAAAGAGAAAAAGAAAGGGTATGAATATAAATCGTCACCGCACAGACATATTGAAATTGGAGGATGTTGACATACTTGTTTATGACTTCAATTTAACAAAGAGGGGAACTCTTCGCTTCAAGATGATAGAGATTCTGAAAAGGTTGTTACCAGAAGGAAAAATATTGAGATGGGAGTCTGCTAAAACTAGTCGTAGATCTAGAAGAATTTTGAAACCTGAAATGATGGGCATGCATGTGGACTCAGATGGGGCACTAGTTGATTAAAGATAAGAATATGGAACATCCTCATCAGCATCCAGTGACTCATCTGAAGATGTGAATTCTGATGGCATGCAAGAAAATATGAGTGATTTTGAATAATTGTTTAAGACAGTTTATCTAACTGATGTATGCATCGTCTCTTGAAATAAAATTTTTGATTTCCATATGGTGTTAAATGAGAAGTTATGAGACAATTTTATGTTGTTAGATCATTTTACTAGCATTTTTTTTAAATTTTAAGATTGACCCTAAAAAAAAATCATCGTTCCAGTATAATCACTTTTTCGTTTTCAAGCTATATTTTGCACGAAAATTTTGTTTTCACTGCCATTTTCAAAACATGTTCAAAATTAGCCCTAAAAAAAAAAACCACCATTCCAGTATACACACTTTTCGTTTTTAGCACTGTTTTTGATGTTTTTTTGGCGTTTTTTGGCCAGAGTTCCCATTTTGAGTTTATAGTTCCCGTTTCAAAGTTTACATTGTTAAAAAATATTGTTTTTTAGAAACAATTATTTCATGTGGATTGAAAAATTAATTAAGGATGTATAAATATGTAGAATATCAAAAATTCTAAATATCGACCTTCTAATTTAAAAATGCAAAACAAGAAAAACCTCACTAAAAAAAAAAATTAAATAAAAAACAAGAAAATGTGAAGAAAACAACCACTTCAAAAATTATCAAATTTACAAAATAATTATTTACATTTTATACATTAGAAAATTTAAAACCAAAAAACAGGTCTTTTAAAAAAGGGTGTGATGCAGAATACTCACTTTTTTAAATCAACATGAAAATCACTACCATTCTAAAACCTAATGTACATAATAAAAATTAAAGTGCCAAAAACTATGCTCTAAAAAAAACATGTGCATTCTGCATCACCCCTTTTCAAAATCAGGTCACTTTTTTGCTATCTCTACGAAACGGGTAACAGTATCAGTTCCCATTTCAAAGTTTACATTTTTATTAGGGTTTGACTGCACCTATATTGTTTTTTAGGTGTAGTCACAACCTCGATAAATGGAGCGATGAATAATTTCATCATAGTGAATTGGAGTTTGGGCATGCCTATGATCTGAAGGTATCTTCACTTAGATAATGGCAGCAAATAATGTTTATAGTTTGAGCATGTCTCATCTTGGCATCTTTGTCTCAACATTCGGATCTGCATAGACACATCACAATATCATAACTTATGACTTCGGTATACATGTATGGATCACGATTTAGTAAAGGAGATCTCATAAAAGAGATTGTGGATCTCGTACAGAAGTCCTAGTATAGAGATCTCAGTGATATCCTTATGACAGTGTCTTGGATTATAAGATGATATGTAGTGAGAAAAGAGAAACAGTGATCATCACTATGAGGAGTGTCGATTTCATAATTTTGCAGTGCAGTAAGGTGAAAGGATCATCTTAGCCTCAAGGAGAAGATCATGGTGTTGCAGTAGTGATGAATATCACAATGATAATGATATCTTTGGTGCAAAGGAGAGAATGATCTCATGAAGAGGATTGATAGCTTGGTCTTGGAGAGAAGATTGATTCATGGGTTCTGGTCTTGGTATTCATCAATGGAATCTCTATAAGAAGAATTCTCGCATGGGTTTTCCTCTCCAAGAGGGAGAGGTTTTGGCCTTGATAGATAGCCAACCATTTGTGTCCTTGTCTCTTTTATTTGGTATCAGTTTCATGAAGTTAACTCACACTTGCTAATAATGAAGTAAACAATGAAGCTAAGATAATATTGCATTAACACTTCACAAATTGTTATCATGTATTTAAGAATCACCCTAAATATGCATGCCCTAGATTTTTCAACAGAGGGTAATCAAGTTTTCATGCCCTGATGATGAGAAGTGGGATAAATTTATCAAACGTATTGAGTAAATAAAAAGCATAGTTTTAGGTGAAGTTGCAGCGAAGATAGGAGCAGAATCAATCAAGTCAGCAGAGCCATATTTCAAGGCAGTAGTTACAAACAATATCCTCAAATACTTTGTTGTTTCTACATAATAGGTTTCAAAATCCCTATTTTAATTTGTATTAATTGGAAATATCCAAATTATTTTGGATAAAACTTTATTTTTTGTAAAAGGTTGTATTAAGTTAGATATTTTTGAAATACACTCTTTATATATATTGTAATTCGAAGTAAGAAGGGTTGATACTTTGAGGAATCCAAGAAAAACTATTGTATTCTCTAAAATTTCTTGAAGATTATCAAAGGCTTCTAACGTCAATTCTAACAACATTTGTGTTCATGTGAGTTTTTCCTTTGCAATAATATTTGTTTTTTATCATATGTTCAAGGCAACATAGAAGTTATGGTAAGGATAAGTTAAGGATCGACTTCCCTGAAAACTCACTCCAAAGTTATAATCAATATTGAGAATAAGTAATTGAACAGGTTGTTTAACTTAGTATATTTGAATCATTAAATTGTTGTTTTATGTCATCTCTTGAATATATATGTGTTGGCTATAGAAATTTCTCTACATGCTTCTGTTATATATGACAAATTAAGTATTTAGGATGAATGCTTAATTATCAAATATACTATTGTTTCCTCTGTTAGAGTCGGTCTAGTTATCCCTCCGTCAGAGATCAAAGCTCTTTTTGCATTTCATGTTTAGGTGTCCCATCAGTTTTGATCAGTTGCATTTCGTTAGGCATGCCATAACTCTGACGGAATGGTTTGTGTCACTCATTCCCCTCATGCTTGGCACTGCTGGTTCAGGTCTATTCATAAAAAAAAGTCTTGAAAGATTGTTTACAGTCATGTTTCAAATTTTTAGGTCTTAGGTCTAGGGTTGAGTCAATTTTGTTTTGCAAAGTATAAGAAGACCAGCAGGCCAGAGGGATGTGTTCGATAGATAGTCACCTCAATAATTTTCATCATTATACAGATAAATTAGGACTTCTCTTCAAAACTCTGTTTTGAAGATAAGTCGTCATCTCATTTTTGTAAAAAAAATTCAAAAATTTCAGTTCTTGAATCGTCCAAGCGCAGCCTTGGTCTCCTTTGCCAAATCATATCACAACTATCCCTGCAAAAAAATGTCAAAGAAAATCATTATTTCAACCAAATTTAAGGAGGAAACCAAAAAGATCAGAATTCTATTAATACTGAAAAAGTGCCAACGACAAAACATAACAAAATGGGTTATGGACCAAGCAAAAATTAAAAGGGAGTCTATATGAAGATATTTCACATCATTTTCAACTCATTCCACATGCCAAGAGTGAAGAACACCATTCCAAAGCGAAATTGTGAATTTGCAAGCAAGTTGGAGCATTTCAGGGGCGTACAACGCATTGTACTGGGCGCGCGGCGCATCAGGCACCAAAACGCAGTGCAAAAATACACGTGCGCGGCGTGTTGGGCAGGCGCGCAGCGCATACAGCCAACAAGCCCAAAAACTTAAAAAATTTGCTCCAAGATAGCCCAAAATGCATGGATTACCATTGGTACAAGTAGGTTGAACTTCATTCATGGTTTTTCATCCAAGATTAATGGTTGGTTGTTGATGATGTGTATTTCATGAAGCTTGTGTAAAACAATCAAACCCTACCTTTTAAATACCTCCAAGAAACTTGCTACTAGGGTTTCAATTCATTGTTTTGTCACCAAGTTCACTCCCTCATCTTCTTTGTCCTTTGATTTTATCATTCCCTAAGTTCTCCCATATCCCCTAAAATCACTAATCCCATACTCCCAATTCCCAAATCACTTATTCCTAAGTTCTATTATCCCTATTCCTAAACCCTACCATTCCCTATCACTCTCCTTCTCTCATTCCACTTGTAAAATCCTCAAGTCCCCAAACAATATAGTGACTGTCCCATTGTCTCCACGTTTCAGACAAATCAGAAGTTTTAAAAAGAGGAAATTTCACTCGGTTACAGTCCTTGTTCCCGCTGTCCTATTTCTCCCACAGTCTTTTCCCTTTGGCACACATTTGGCACATAGTTGGAAATTGGAGATAATGACACCAAGTTCTCATTTCTCATTTTCAAACAAACCAAACATACACTTGACATACACATTGCAACACCATGACTGACAACAACACATCATACAACTAAGACAGAGATTCCATCAATGAACTGCATGCACCAGGAAGACACTGAAACTGAGTAAAAGGAAAGATCGACTCTGAATATTGGTCGAAGCTTCCTTGGATGAGCATGGCACTTGATGAGGCACCTTCAGCCCAAATTTCAAGGAATTTGGAAAAAAAATTGTCATTTTGAAATTTTTGTCTTGCAAAACAGGTTTTTCAGCTCAACGCGTAGCGCGCCGCGCGCGACCCATAAGATTGGGAGGTCCAAATCACAAATGGCTTGTAGTTTTGGAGTTGTCATGATGAATTATACATGCTCAGCTATTGCCAAAGCATTTCATCAAGTTCTGGGTGACCAAAAGGCTCAAAAACACCATGAAAATCACCTTTCTGCCACCTTTTGCACCAGCAAGAAGTACCTCCTAGAGAATGCACTTTTGGAGGGGAAAATGGACACCAAATTGGAAAATTCCATTTGGGTTGGAAAGTAGACATCCAGGGCTTTCCAAAAATCCAATTTGAGCTCAATTTGGATGCTGGGAAGTGCCCCAAAATCAGGCTGAAAGGCGCGCAACGCGTAGAGCTCAGGCGCGCGGCGCATAGAGATTTTTGGTCAAATTTTCACTTTCCAGCTCAGAATTTCGGCCAGTTATGACTAGTTTCACCTTTTGATGTGATTTGTAACCCAGCTTGATGTAATTTGATGTGTATGATGTAATTTTGGCACATTTTTACTTGTTCTAGAGGATTCATTCACTAAAAGGTGAAAATTAAATGAATGAATCAGTTTCCTAGCATATAGAGGTAAGTTGTTTGACTACCTAGATTCCAGTTCCTTGTTTAGAATTAGTTCAAACAGCTCCTAGAATGATGAGCTCGACCCCTAGAGGCAAGGAAAGGGGTTAGAATGGTCTATATGATGTAATTTCTCAATCGATTTCAGGGGTTGGAGAGGTTGGACTCTTGGGAAAAGCTTGACATACTATTGTACATATTTTCTCTGCATTTTTGGCTAAGGAAAGACCAGGGTTTTGCAGCACTGTTTGGGATCCATGTGGCTTTATGTTTTGATGGTGTGCTTCTTTTAGTAATTGTAAGTTGTTATGTGTATCATTTTCCTTCTTTCATCTTCTGCAATTGAACAAATGAAGTGTTAAGGTAGAATCCATCGATGGTTATGCTCTGCCTTTAAGTTTGCTTAAATTTCCATGTTTTCTTCAGTTTAAGGAGAATCCTTGAGACTTACTTGCTCTCCTTAGCTCCTCACCAGTCTGATCTACCCATCTCACTTGCTTTAAAGCATCAAAACGATTGCCTTCCTTGCCCCAATCAGATCTCTGCAGAAACTTTGCCTCATCCCCAAGCCCAAATTGCCTTTCCCATTGTTTTCAACAAAACCCTAAAAATCCAAATCAAAATCAAACTCTCATATCTTTTTACTAGCCTAAAATGATTTCCCATTTTAAAGTCATCTCACACCCTATTACTCATTTTATCGAGATTGACTGGAGAGAGCCCTCTCTTGTCCTCGTAGGGCTAGCTACGAGGTTGAGCATGGTTTGATGTGGCCTTGAGTTTTACCTTATTTCAGCCTAAGGTAGATTTGAACGCTAACATCCTCTATCATAATCAATTTAAGGATTATATGTTGTTTGTATTAAATATCAACATTTTGAGAAGTCTTTAAGGTTTCTAGATTATATTGATGTAAATGGTTTGAATCATTGGTCATCCATTTAAATTAAATCCCTCACTCAGATGCTTTGGCATAGTCCCCGGGCCTAGAATAGTCTTCAAAGATACAACATTAGATTGGCGTTGTTGCCGAGGAACGTAGTTTGAAGTTCTTTTCCTTGGGACAACGATAAGAAATACCTCTTAACAACGAATAAGAGCCTAGCAGGCTAAAATTATTCACTTGGTGACTTCATAATTAAATTTGGGTTCACGCTGGCATTCCAAATCTCACTCTGATCCTCAAATTTTCACTCCACTATCATATCCAAGAAGACTTTACATGTTGGGATTATGACATAGGTGTTGTCCTTGATGGCAACTCACTTAGATGACAGATCATAGTACAACAGGTTAATAGCACAGAGTTACAAATCAGACTTCAAAGAATGAAGAAAGATAGGTATACGTAGGTTCACCATTGGCCAAGCCACGTATACATGCAGGTTCACTGTATACAAGTTGCGTATACATACACACACACTTTCACAAAATGAAAAGTGCATATACCTTGTAAAACTAATTTTTTGGTCCAAAGTATTTGGTCCATGGTATTGGTCCAAGGTATCAGGTCCGAGGTATTGACCCTAGGTATTTGGTCCAAGGTATTGGTCCTAAGTGGTTTTGGTCCATGGTATTGAGAAAGGCCTAAAACTATAAAACGAGGAGAAGATCATTAGGCCAAAGTGTGCAAGTATCGAATATCTGATGAAGTGTGAGATCTAATATGCAGGTTATTGGCTTATGGTGTTGTGCTTGATCTGAACCAAGGATGAACCTTAGCGTTTGATGAAGGATAAGATCTAATGATGTATCAGGATCTTAAGGCTTGAAGTGAATTATCTTTATGTGGTTTGATCATGAATCTGAATAACTGGTGCATGTTGTAGTCTGTAAATATGATGATCTGGGTATCGCTAAAGTTTGGAATTTTTGTAATGTTTAAATCATCATTTACAGATCTGTACGCTGGTTCTGCATACCAAAGCAGCATATACATCATAAATTTTATTCGCAGATCTGTACGCTAGTTCGCTTTGAGGAAAGCACATATGCACGTAGGTTCGACACATGCAAGTAGCGTATACTTTATAAAATATGTTTTAGTTGCTTCTGTTTGTTGTTGCAGTGTTTTGGGTTCTGGCTTGGGTTCTGGTTACTGTATTCTAGTGACGACATTTTGAATGATCAGATTGATGGGTTTTCAAAGTGATTGATTGATTCGGTTGTAGTTGGTTCAAAAGGAGATTGGTTGATGCAGATATATTTGATGATTGAATGATGTTGTTGATGGATCCAGTCTGAAAATTTATGAAACGTGGTCCCTGGTAGAAAAGAGAAGTTTGTAGCCTTCTGTAGGCCATCACCTACGTACTAGTAAACATATCAGCTAGTACAAGATCTAGGGGGGTGTAGCTCCCTTCCAATAGAAGATGGAGAATGAGAGAAGGTTGTAGCTTTTTGTGGGTAGAAGCCTGCGTACTGGTATAAGACTGCACCAGTACAAAAATTGTAAATAGAATTTTCTTATTAAAAGAAGACAGAGATGACAGCAGCAGGTGGTTTTTACCCACATTGGGTTTCCACCTTATATCTTGGTGTTCTTGTGTGTTTCTTATGTGTGATTCTTTATTATGCTTTTATTGCACTGTCTAATGAATTCTTGATATACTGATTAAAGTTCAATACATGATAATCTGGTTAAATCTAAAGATCTCTGCATATACGATGGTTGCATTAAGTACAGTTGCGTATACACACTAGTTCACTAAGATGAAGTAGCGTATACAAATCAGTTTTGAAAATTAGATTATTGATCTAATAATACTGATTCACTCCCCCTCTCAGTGTTATTTCCAATAATTGGAATTAGAGCAGGTACTTCAGAAGAAGATTGATCGCTTAAAGGAAGATCCATTATCATGAGTAATCAAGAAAGCGGTGGATCCATTAGACCGCCAATGTTTGATGGGAGCAACTTTGTTTATTGGAAGGTAAGAACCTCAGCCTATCTTCAATCACTTGGAACAGATGTTTAGGAAATCGTGGAAGGAGGATATACATTTCCATCAGCAATTACTACAGATACAGCAGGTAAAAAGCAATATGAAATTAATGCCAACGCTGTCAATACATTGTTGGGAAGTTTGTCACAATCAGAGTTTGTCAAAATTATGCAGCTCAAATCTGCTAGAGAAATATGGGACAAAACCGTTTTAAGCTACGAAGGAGACTCTCAGGTAAACCGTGCTAAACTGCAAACTCTCAGAATTCAATATGAAACTCTCAAGATGCACAATGATGAAAGTATAGCTAGTTACTTCTTACGTATAGATGAGATTGTTAATTGCATGAAGAATCTAGGTGAAGAGATAAAGGAAGTTACCTTAGTTGAAAAAGTTTTAAGATACTTGTTTGCTAAGTTTGAATCAAAAGTATCTGCCATAGAAGAAAAGCAGGATCTACAGACTATTACTATGACACAGCTACACAGAATCTTAACTGCCTTTGAGATGAGAAAAGGAGGTCCATCAGATATGAGAGAAGCCGCATTTAAAGCTTCAGTAAAAGGAAAAGAAGAACTCAATGAATCCGGACATCTTTCATAAGAAGAAGAACAAGTAAACTTTGTCAAGAAGCTTCAACGAGGTTCCGGAATATTAAGAGGTAAACTACCTTTCAAATGTTTTGCATGTGGTAGAGTCAGTCATTACACTGCCAATTGTCCCCATAAAGATAAATATGATAAAGGGAAGGAATCTGCAAAATGGAATAGAAAACAAAGTAAGTAAAAAGAGCTACTATACTCATGAAGATAACGATGGTTTATCAAATAGTGATGAAGATGAAAATAGTAATGACTATAGACTTCTGATGGCTTATGAAGATGATGGTTTTTTGGATGCTTTAGATGAAGATGACCTTTATGAAGAAATCTCTAAACTCAAAATCTATTTAGAAGAAAAGAATATGATTATGGATACCTTGACATACCAACTTGTTGAAAGAGAAAAACACAATGAAAAATTAGAATGTGAAATTGTGGGTCTAAGAAAGGATCTTGAAAAAACAAAAGCTCTCAATTTTAGATTTGCTAAAGGATTAGAAACCTTAAATGAAATTATCAAAGTGTAGTGTTCTCCTCTGATAAAGACAGGTCTTGGATATACTGAAGAAGCATCTCAAGCACAGAAGTTGTCAACCTCCACTAAAAGCTATATTGATGCAGCAAAGAACAGTGAACAGGTTGACAATCGTCATCAAAGGCATAAAGCAGACCACCAGGTAAATCAAGCTCAATTTACTTCAAGGATGAACAGAAGCTAGAACCAACCTCAGGTAAATCGTACTCAATTTGCTTCAAAGATGAATAGAAACTACAATCACCATGTCAGTAGATTCGATAATCACAGGAACTTCTTTAATGGTCAATGTTTCTCATGTCATAATTTTGGAAACAAAGTTGCTCAATGTGTTGCTTACAAAACCATCATGACTAGAGAAGCACGAAATCAAAAGAATGCGACAAGGATCAAGAAAAGTTCCTATAATAACTTTTATCTTCTTGAAAATGAAATAGAATGCTCAATATGTAACAACTTTGGCCATGAAGAATCTGAATGCAGGAGTAAATTTCGGCAAATATGTCAAAAGGAGAAAACTCCATTAAATCCCAAAATATGGAGAAAGAAAGAACCACAAACAGAAAGATGTGGTATAGCCTTGTATGCGTAAGGACAAGAAAACTAGTGGTACATCGACAGTGGATGCTCAAACACATGACAAGTGACAAAGAAAAACTACACTCATATAATGCCTTAGAAAAGGAAAAGAGTGCCTCATTTGGAAACGACGCTCCTGCTGTCATAAAGGGTAAAGACTTTGTTTTCTTGAAATAAAAAGTTAAAGTTGGGAATGTTATGTATGTTGATGGCTTAAAGCATAACCTCTTGAGTGTGATTCAAATGTGTGATCAAGGAAATGAAGTAGTGTTTTGATCAAATGCATGTGTTGTTCGTGAGCTAGATACAAGATAAACCGTGATTAAAGACACAAGAACTCCAAACAACCTATACATACTCAAGGGAGGACAACAACAGTGCTATCTAAGCAAAAATGATGAAAACTGGCTATGGCACAGAAGATTGGGACATCTAAGCTTTTCTCAAATAAGAAAAGCATGCAGATTCCAGGTTGTTCGTGATCTTCCAGATATCAACATTCCTGAAAATGCTATATTCAAATCATGTCAATGCGTTATGCAAACTAGATCTCAATTCATTGAAAATGGTGGGTCAGCTAGTAAGCCTCTTGAACTTGTTCAAACTGATTTATGTGGACCATCAAGGAAAAAGTCACCTCGTGGAGAAGAATACTTTATATTGTTCATTAATGATTTTTCCATAATGTGTTGGATAGGTCTTCTAAAGAATAAATATGAAGCATTTGAAAAGTTCAAATCCTTCAAAGCCTTGGTTGAAAATGAATCTGATCGAAAATCAAATGCCTCAGATCTGATTGAGGAGGGGAATTTACCTCAGATGAATTCTTTGACTTTTGTGAACAACATGGAATAAAAAGGCAGTTCTCCACCACAAGGACTCCTCAACAAAATGGAGTGGTAGAAAGAATGAATAGAACTGTTCAACAAATGGCTCATGCTATGCTAGATGAATATAGAACTCTTGCAACCTTCTGGGGTGAAGTTGCATTCGTCGTCGTCACTATTCTCAACCAAGTAAATGTTTGGGTAAACATCACTCAAACTCCACATGAACTTTGGTATGGTAGACTCCTACTGTAAAATACTTCAAATTTTTTGGAAGAAAATGTTACATAAAAAGGACTGATGAAAAACTTGGTAAGTTTGAACCCAAAGAAGATGAAGGTATTCTTCTTGGCTACTCTTCCCGAAGTAAAGGATATAAATGTTATAATAAAAGACTTGGGAAAATTATTGAAAGTATTGATGTTGTGGTTGATGAAGCATGCAA
>APFE030925938.1:0-26993 GCA_000404065.3 Pinus taeda | reverse complement strand
CTTTCTGAAATTGGAGGCTCTTGATTGCATTCAACCTCAAAATAACCATGATAGTGAGACGACAAAATCAACTTATAATGTATATGATCTTCATAATGCAAATGAAATTGAAATACTGATGTGCAAAACTTTTCCATGTATTCATTTATAGGGTCAAAGCGAACATGGTTATTTTGATAATCATCATAACATTCTATCTCTTCAGACAACTGATCCTCAGGCACACAAAATTCCTTTGATGTGCTATCTGACTGCCTTTCTACATGATTCCCATAGACAATGTAATTTTCTTCACTATTGTGATCATCCTTTGAAGTAAGCTACTGCAAGGAATTACAAAATTGAACAACCTTTTCCTCTACCTGAGGGTTATAAAATCTATTTTCCAGTACTTCTTCTTGATGTTTGCAATCAATTTCATATTCATAATGGTCTGAAGCCTGACAAATCTACTGCATCTCTACATCAATCTCAGAGGATGTAATATGGTTTTCATAAGTAAACCCCTGCTGATCTTCATGCTGCATTTCATGAGATGTTATACTTTCTTCTTGGTGTTGAAATGCATTGTTATGAAGAGCCCTAAACTTTCTTCATCCATAAATTCATCATCATCATAACAATCCTCCAAGTAGTGAATAAGACTTAAATAATGTCTACAACAATCTTTGAGCAACAATAAGGAAGGATAACATTCTTTATACATCTCATAGAATTCATCATGAAAACTATCAAGCGAATATATTGAACCATTTTCCAAATTTTTATACCAAGACCATGCTTTTCCTTCTAAAGTGGTCATAAACATCCTCATGAGACAATCCTCAGGAAACTGAGCCTTAAGATTGCGTACATGCATATGAAACCTAACCAAATGAAGAGTAGCATTGTCTTTCTTTTCATCTTTGAATATCGAAAGATCCTCTAACCAATCAACCTTTGGCATAGGATTTGGAAAAATAGGGATATGAGACCGATTCATAGGATCATACCTGGCATTCATTCTTGCACTGGAACTCATCTTGAAACTTCATCAAGCTATTGATATTATAGAAGTGGAGTCACCTTCCAATTTGTTATTTGATGTGTGGAGTCGCCAAGGTAGTTTTGCAACCTCAAAATGATGTCTGAGCTCCTACTACCTTTAGAAGTTCAGCCTCTTAATTTCAGGAATGAATAGACTTCAGGCTCTCGGCAGATGCACCAAAATGTTATCTCAAAATATTACCCTAGAAGGCTGCAGACCAGGAAGACCTCAAGTAACTATTTCAAACCTACTTTAGGCTGAGGCTTAGCCTCCTCAACCTGAGAGGGCTCTCTCAAAAGGGTTAATGATTTTGATTATAGTTAGGATGGCTAACTCTTGTGATACAAATGTAGAAATATGAATGGTGGAAACACATTTAGCAACTATCCATTGGGCTTATGGAGTCGACATCATTTTAGTATGCAATGGTATTAACCTTACGTAGAAGTCAATGCATTCAACATTTAACAAATTCAGAACATACTAACTCAAATAGGACCACACAGCCTACAAATGTATAAAGGAAGTTAAAGCACCTTAAGTGAATTCTAAGTGATTACACATTCATACCACTGCAAATATTAGGAAAAGAACAATACCACATATTTTGAACATCAAATCCCTCATGAATCCTGAGAAGCAAAGCCAAACTTGTATTACCAAAACAGAGTATTACATAAGCCAAATATCAGTGTTTTTTTTCATAAATTTTCCAACCCTTTATACATTGCTCTTTCTCCTATTTATAGAGCTCTTCTACCTAACTAAGATTCCTCCTCAAGCATGAGGGGAACTCACATTTTCTTTATCATGACACCTATTAACCTTTAAAACTAACTAATAAATACAACTGACTGCTAACTAGCAGTTTAAGAGACCTAAGACAATTAGGATTCTAATTCTACATCATGCTGAGCATAGCATTTATTACAATCAAGATTTGTTCTCTACCAAGTGGTCTCTGTGGTAGGTGTTTGTAGCTACCTGCTAGCCTTTGATGTCGTATCCCAAATATAACAGATTTCCACATCCTTAATATGTTGTCCACCGTTTTCATATGTGAAGGCAAAAGTTCTTGCAGGCTGTCTTGATCTTGTTGAAAGTTGATGGCTTCAGATGATTCCTTGTAGACATACCCTTTTCAAAATTCCCGCTTGTATTTCAAAACCCGTTGACTGATATTAAATTTTTTAGCTTTAGCAGTTTCGTAGCGCGCTACGAAACTGCTGTGCGTTAGTCCTCATCTTCAAAAGTTTCGTAGTGCGCTACGGAACTGCTGTGTTATTCCAAAAGACACAGTTTCAACCAAAATTTTGCCATTTTGAGCCTTTTTCTATCTTGAAATGTTTTCATGTGCCTTGAAGCTTTTCAAACTAAATATATATATGGACCCCCTTCTTCAAGGTATGTACGCAATATGCAACCTTGGCATTTATGAAAAATCTTCAAGTATCAAGGAAGAAGAGATGTATGCCAATTATTGGCAATGAAGACAACGTCCTCCTCATAAGGTCTACTAAAGTGTTCACTGTTTTGCTTTGATTTAAAGATTGTTCAGCTGTTGCCACATCTACACAAGGCAGAATGCGGTCAAGGATGATATCTTCTATTGAAGGTGCTTTAGTGTGAACATTTTTCCCATTCTTTCCATATGCCTCCACATAACATCAATTAGGAATATCTGTTGTGCCAACCATTAATGAGAGATTACACATGGGATTTTGGACAGCTGCAGCAACAAACCTATCTGGTGCCTAGTCAATTAAATAGGTTGCAATAATGCCTTTAGTTATCTGAGATTTCCTCAGAATACCATCTGGATCACATGTCACAAACCAACCAATCTGCCAAACAGGAACCATCCATTTCTTCAATATGCTCCCAAGAGTAATTATTTTTAGTTGTCTCTGCAACCTTAGCCAAATGATCATCGGTAAAATTAGTGCTGCATGGGTTGCTTGGATTGATAATAACCATTGTCACTGTGTTGTTGTCTGCAATTGTATGAAGTTGATCTAGATTGATCTCCCAACCCCTTTCTGGAACTAAATCATAATGCCTTGCTTCAATGCCTTTGTATGCCATTAATGCTTCATATGTTGGAAATCCTGGTCATGGGAGGAGAATATTTGCACCTTCACGAGCCAAAACTGAGAGAACCAAATCAATTTCTTGTAAACAGCCACAAATCAAATAAACATCATCCTTAGACAACTTAAAGGGCAACCCATAAGAAAGATAATCTGCAACCACAACATCGTTATCTCCTGATACATGCCTCCAGAAATCGAATAGCTATGTATTAAAGAATGAAATGTATATGTATTAGGGTGATATCCCAAGGCTGTCATCTTCTTGCAAGCTTTCTGGGCATCATTCATTAGGTGTGCCTTGCAGAAGAATTGGATGATTGAATTCCAATCATGTGTCCCAATAGTAACTTGTTGGTTGTCATGGAATTCATCTAACAAACGGGCCACCAAAATCAGTTTAATTTCCTTTGCAACTTCATTGATTTGTGATTGACAGCTATTACTAAAGGAAAAGACCTTTGCCTCTCTCTTCTCCTTGAAGAGGTCTAGAGCACCATACAGATTCTTATTTGCAAAATGTGACTCAATAAGACCATCATAACAGCTCCCATCAAGCTGAAGCCCTGCTTTCCTGACCTCCTTGAGCAGTGCAAAGACCTCCATCGGTCGCTGGGCTTTACAATAAGCTTTCAAGAGAGAAGAGTAAACCCCAATACCAACTGGAATCACAGTTGCATTCATCTCTTCAATAATATCATGTGCTGGTTCTCCATGACTACTGACTTCAACAAGGGATTGTGCTTGTAACTTCCCAGCCTAGAAAGGCATCGGGGAACAAATGTGCTCCTTTCCATCTTCCATCGATGTAGCATAGCCTTGTGAACCCTTAGAAATGGTGGCCAGCACTGACTTGGCTACAACTAGTGAGTTCCAAACTGCTTTCGCGCGTTTTAGCATATCTAATATAAGCTTTCTTTAGTTTTTTCAATTCTTTTCTCCTGCCATTTCTCTCACAAATTTGGTCCACTAGAGCAATTGAATTAGCATCAACCTTCACCCTCACTCTAGTCATCAGCTCAATAACTGAGACCAACCTAATAATATTCTAGTAAATACTATAAATTGGATTCAAATTTTGATGAGCAATCCGTATTAATCAGAAGAGAAACTACTTTCTTCAGAGTCACTAGAAAAATCAGAAGCCCCATCTGTTGAATCTGGCACCACTCCCTCAACCTGTGCATTATCCTTGCTTTTTGACTGAACTGATATGTCTTCCCCATAGTTATGCAACCTCCTTCATAAACCACTGGTGAAATCTTTTTATACAATACCATAGCAAACCCAAGGTAAGGCATCCTAGCCATGCAAATCGATATACTACAGAGTTGATGATAAGAGAATAACCAAAAAGAGGAAACAGGCCCCGAGCAAACACATAAGGAACGCAGAGGGCTGTCAAAATCTTAGTAAGGATAGGTGTCACAATTTCTTGAAGCACCCACAGACCATGCAAACGAGAAAATCCATCTGCTCTGACTTGGTCAAATTTGATACGCCATCTGTCAACGGTGCCATCTGACCTAGCATTATTAGTATTGTCCAGATCTTGAGAAATATGATTCCCAACGCCCAATCTTGATAAAGAAGGAACACCGGGCTTTCATTGATGGGTACACACAAAGGCACTATCACCAATAGCTCAAATAATAGTCCAATAAGAACAGGGATAACAAAGATCCACAAAGACAACAGAATGAAGCCTTAGACCACAATCATGGACCACATTAAAACTTGGTTAAAAAGATATTTCAAGTTATGTGACTTTAGATAATCAACATCATATCCAATTCCAGCTACAACAGCTCAAATAATATAGCGTCTAGTGTTGAAGGGATAAAGATCATTGCATTTGATCCCATGTGTAATAGGAAATTGGAGAATGGAAGTAAACAATGCCCGGCCAAGAAACAGGTACCACCACTAAGGCTGAGTTGAAGGAAAGTAAAGTGATCCATGCCCAAAATAACAGTAACATAATGCGTAGAAAAAACATTTACTCTTCAGACTTTGCTGAGTTGTCCCCCTCAAACTCTTCTGCACCTTCCACACTTGATGCAGAGTTTTCACGCACTATCCTGTTGTCATTCCCAACTACTGGAAGAGCTAACCTGTTCTGGTTTAGCTTTTGGGCAACACCACAATGAATATCATGCAATCTTTCTTGTCTTCCATGCTCAGTAATCTCAGTGCCTTGTCCATTGTTAAGGGTCCATCCAACTATAGAGCAAAGAACAACCTTTGACAAACAATCGCACTGATGTGAACAATTTAGAAGTTTTTCTTGAGTGATAACAAGACCAAGGGGAGTCTGTGGAACAATAGTGGACTGAGAGAAAAAAATTTTTATGCAACCAATAAAATTGGTATTTTATATGTAATTGTATATTCCTTTGTTTTCAGTTTCAAAATTGTATGAAATAGTATAACGGTGGAAAGAGTAGGTTGGAGCCTACATTCAGAAGAGGTCAATACCTCTTGGAAAGTTGGTGCTTTCTAACCTAAAGGGGTCAGTGCCTCCTGTGAGTGGGTGCTCACAAACAAACTGATGTAATTAAGTAGGTTCTTAAATTACATCATAAACAAACAACAAATTGGTGGTTTTTTCCCTCTCGGTTTCCACATGAAAACACCGGTGTCAAAATGTGAATGTTTCTTATGTGATTGGTTGTATGAACTATGAATTCTTAAACTTTATGCTCACTTTCTTTATGAATAAATTATCTCATAAGTAACATAAAATAAAATGGACTAAAAGTATATTCAAGAAAATAATTAAGAATCTCGCTATTACTAATTCACCCCCTCCCCCCTCTTAGTAATTCCTTATTCCAACATGGGGTTCATATGGATCTGCCTTATTGACACACTCCTAGATACCCTAGACCTCTTGATTACTTGTCTTCTTTGTGGAGTATCCATATGAGGAGACATACGAGGCTCCACAATGATGTGCACCACTACCCCATATTTCAAACACCAAAAATCGCATATGAATTCAATGGGAAATATGAACCCCAATCCCGTTCCTAGATTTTATGATTTGCATCATTCCTCCACCACTAGATGTAGTTGGTATTGGATGCTTCATCCTCTTGTGGGAAATCTAGCATCATTCAAGTAGTGGTGACTCTTGGTTGCAACACTTAAAAATTGTTCGTGACTATACATTCTTGTTTATGGAGTGTTGAGTGGATTTTCTCCTCTCATGTATCTTCACTTTATTCTCTATGTCTCTTCTTTGACATGTTGTGTTTTTCTCCATTAGCCTTCAATCCATGTTTCCATAATCCTAATGGAATATTCTTGGATTTTTGTTTTCCTAGGTAGTTGGCACCAAACTCATGTTTCTTCTATCTTTGTAGATGTAATAGAATCTACAAAATCATTGCATTTACTTATTCTTTCCTATATTGAGATCTAACAATCCTCTCATTATCTTCCTTACAATTTTCCAACTTATCTATTAAGGTCCTAAGTGTGTCCATCCAATTAAGAGAGTCTTCATCTTTACTCTTCTTGACAATTTTTTGTTAATTTGGCAGCTCAAGGACAAATCCTTCCCTCGGACAACCTTCCTCATTGAGAATTACCCCTCCTAGTCTTTGGAAGAATTTAATTTGGTTAATGAAAAATGTATTTTTAATATGAAAACCCACTTGTGGACAAAAGTACATGTTGTATTTAAGAGAAATTGGACACCATTGCAAGAATTTAAATACAATTCAAGTTAGACTCATTTGGATGCCATCATTAGTATCAAGCATCTTATTTTTCTCTCTTCTTTGGTTTGGATCACATAGGTTTGAAGTTGGTTCATGAAAATTGGTTCATATAGGTCCAAAATTATAGGGTCCAGGCTCACACTTGTGAAAAGGAAAATTTGATTTTGGGTTGCAAGGTTGGAATGGGGAAATCTCAATTGTAGATGCACACATGAAAAGGTTCTCCTTGTGGCTCGAGAGCTACAACCGCACTAATGGTTACTAGCTCAGTGTGTTTGGGACCTAGGTTTTTGTTGACATTTGATTGGATACTTTGATTGTTGACCACAGTCTTGGAACTTTGATTTTGATTAGTATTGTTTTTGGGCTCATCTCGGAGATATCGTTTGGTTGGTTTTCCTAGATAGTCTTGCGATTGGTGAATTGGATCATTATAATCTCTCTTTACTAAAATTTTTATGACAATCTAATAAGAAGAAGAACTTGAAAGGGTTTTCCCCCTTGTGTTGTTTTTCCATGGTCCTTGACCAAATCATTATGTCTCTTGTTATTTCTCTTAATTTTCTATTGTCTATTGCATTTCTTGTTCTATCTACAATTTCTCTTGATAATTGGAAGAATTGAAATTGTTTTGAAATATTGGTAATTGAAGCAAATATTTGGGCTAAAGTAATTGTAGCAACATAGAACAATGAAAAATTAATAGTCTTCTTCTTGTTAATGATGGTTTCTATTAATGTTGTACTACATCATCCTATTTCTCATTCCTTGGTTTCCTTGTTGCACCTAGATGCCATCTTATGTGTTGTTACACACACATGATTGTTAGTTAAATCAAATACAAATAAACACTTTCATTCATCACCTTGGTTGTTTGAAACAAACATGTTAATGCAAAAGTAGTTGAAACATCAAATCTCAAGTTAGTATGCCAGTTAAAAAAACAAAATAGCATATCAACAAATTATTATGCCTACAATAATATCAGTGGTAATTCTAAAATCAACACACACATATAGAAATTAACCATTATATTAAATACCACTCTGTAATTTTAATAGAGCTTTTAGCCTCTTTTATTTAAGGCACGTTTAGTTCAAGTGTTGAGCCTAGGCACTCTAATACCACATTGTAACACTCCATTGGACCCCCCTTAAGATATCTTAGGATTTGGGAGGTGTTACACTTTATTTAATCTGACCTCCAAATTATGTTATGAAGATGGGTTTACCAAAAATCGTATTTTTCCAACTTCATCGAAACTCAATGTTAATACCATCATCACATTTAGATCATTGAAAACTTTGTAGTAATATAAATTTTATCTTAGTTTGACTCTCAGATTGAGACTTATTCCCATTCAAAGTTTATCCAATTATATCATGCCACATCATTGAGGTACAACCACATGACACCCATGTGTAACCCACATGGATTTTCCATGTCATCTCTAGTAGTCCCACCTTTCTCATGGCACTTACATAGCATCCATGTAGACTTTTCATTAACCTATTGACACTTGACATGTATTCTTAGGGACAAAGGTTGCATCAAGGCTGACCATGTCATGTTTTATGATTACTCTTCATTATATCGAGTTCAAAGGGAAATATCGGGCGCACAAAGATATGCCTTATTGAAATACCCCAAAATCCCATGAATCTCTAGATTTTCTTGCCTTCTTAGTGGAGTATCTATCTTAGCATACATCTGAAGTTCAATAAGGTTTTCCATTTCTATCCAATATCCAAAACACCCTAGGCCATATGCAAATTCAATGGGAAATATGAACCTAGTCCCATTCTTGACTTTTCTTATGTGCACCATGCCTCCACCACCAGATGTCTTGGAGACAAGATGCTTCATTCTGACTAGCTAGATGCCTAAACCACTGTTTGCATTCACTAGTCTTATAGATGTCCACCCCCTCCACATATCTGAATGCAACTAATGTTTGGGAGTTGAAAAGGATATCTGGATTGAATACAAGATTCATTAAGGGACCATCTCCTCACAAATAAATGTGTATCTTTCTACCAAAACTTACAGGAAATGCGATTTCAAAGGATATATGAGAATTTCCTTAAGACAAGGAATTTCTTGAAACACCAATTTCTAGGAATCAAAAACCGCATCTAAGCATTGAAATCCTAAGGCATTATATCATGACCATAACATAATTAATGACTAATAAACTTGCCTTATATCAAATTATGAGAAAAGGTAAGAAATGGCCCCAACAACTAAATTTCACAAGAGGATCACATATCAAGTTTTACTTGTGAAGATCAAGACATTGCAACATTATATAGGTGTACATAACAACAAACTTCTCTCATTTTTATTCAAATACGTAACTATTAGGTATATCTAAATGTTCATGCCAATCACATAATTACCTCCTTATTATGTGAGGAAATCTACATCCTTAAACATGGCAGTGAGCTATGAGATTCATGAGCATATTAAATATTAAATGGGATCACATGCTATAACAATTTAACTAAGGGACTTCAAGCAAACATGCATATTCCTAGAAATGACTATATATTTCATGAGGATAAAAACAAACAAATAGATCCATATGTTCAACATAACCATAAAGCAATACAAGGAAACTCCTTTACCATGATCATATAATAATCTCAACAAGTTCCATGGGTGATGCTAAGATATAAATGCACAAGTCACATATCATACAATTTCATCGTCTATAGTTAAAATGGATGTAAGTAATTATACTTATTTTTTTAACTTCGAATATCTGGTAACTGAAGGAGGGACTTCAACTCTCCACCCAACCGTAAGTCAACTACACTGCAATTTTTCTTGTACTTGACTACCCTTGAGCCAGATTCATATTTTTATGAGTTATTTTCACAAGGGTATTTCACAACAATATTTATTTAATCACATTAGAGATGGATTCTCTTATCCAAGTGGTTTATCAATTTCTCTCTTTTAATGAGCACCAAAGTAACTTTCTACCTCTCGAAAATCAATCACAAGGATTCATCCAAGGCTCAACTAAGGCATTGCTTAGTTCTAGGAGATTAAATACACTGTATAGGTTGTTTATGAGCTACGTTTTCAAGGAAACCATTGTAGGAGTCGATCACCCACTGTCTAGGCGGTTTATCAACTTACGTAAGAAACACTAAGTGGTTTATTGACTTCCTCAACTCACACATAGTGTTTGATCATCTCCTTCTAGAAAGAACCACAATGAACTAACTCACCTTCCTAATGATTTATCATCCTTCCAACAAGAACCCAAGTGATTTATGATCCCACTCAACAAGCACTAAGTAGTTTATCATCTTACTTAACAAGCACTTAGTGGTTTATCACCTTACTCAACAATCACTAACTAATTCAAATCTCCACTAAGCCTACATTTGCTAAGACTACTTTGTTGTCTGAGTTGTGTCCTAGATTTCCCTATTCTTTTTCTTGCATTGTGTTCTCTCACTTTTTCCTTCTCGTGTTTTCCTTTCTCATTATTTTTTATCTATACATTCATCCTCTCTCTCCATTATGTCCCATGAGGAAGGGGACTGAATTGGAATCTTACTCTACTCAAGCAACCAATACTAAATCTTCACTAGTTGTTTTTGTAGAAAATTAAATTCATTGGGTGAAAAGTAAATGGAAGTAAATGAGGTGGGTGTGGATTTCTTTAAACACTTCCCAAGCAACCTCTCCTCATCAAATACCTGAATATGTGGCCTCTCCATCTCAACCATAAAATTAATTTTTACATAAATTGCAGAAACAAACTCATATAATGAAAGTTACATGGGGTGAAACAAAAATAGGTGTTATAATAACACATAAGTATGGATATATATAATTTCCATAAGATCCCATTAAATAAAAATAATCATGATCAAGTTGAGTGTGATCAAGTTTGAAGAAATTTAGGCTTCAAGATGAGCATTCTTGGAATTTTTTGCTAATGTTCATGTGACTAAAGATTGATATAGGGTGAAACATATATAATGATGGAACATACATGGGGGTTCTATTGGCACATGTAAATATATTGGTGGTGAGGGTTTTTTCACAATTTTTGAACACTTCTTCTGCAAAAAGATGTTGGATGAACTACATCTTCATCAGTAGTGTGAAGAGAAAGATCACAAATGCACACCAAGCATAAAGTTGGGCTTAAGTGCACTACAAATTGAAGTTGTTGTCCTATTATGGGGGAGCAATGAAGAATGATAAAACATACATGACTTGTGATATCATTCGATAGTAGGAAAATTTGGAGGATAGATTTGTAGCCTTATAACTCTTGATCATTGCATCAATGATTTATGGGACTCATCCTATTGATCATGTAACAAATATGTTTCCCCATTCCACCATTGGGAGCATCATAAATTCTACAACATTAGATTCATATTCTCTACCATTGCATGGGTGTCATGTTCTTTGTGGCCACACTCTTTCCTTTGTTCCACAATAATTTCAACTTACTCATATTCTTAGAAGACTAAAAAAATTTACAAGTTTCTTAGAACAAGAGGAAATTTTAGGAAATAGGAACTGCATTGTCTTGAATCTTTATTATGGCATATCTTGTAGACGTTATATGATATTTTAAGACTTTTGTTTGAACTACTAATTTCAAATTATAATTCTTTCACCGTGATTTTGAAATGACAAGAGAGAAGGATCAAATGAAACTACCATCAAACCCTAAAAATTCTAATAAATGAAAATAATAACACTAGTAAGGAAGCACACACCTTAGAGAGAAAATGTGGCCAAATATGAGTTTGCTAGAGCCAAACAATTGTGATAATAGACAAGGTAAGCCCAAATGAATTAGATGATTGCAACTGTACTAGAGAGAGATAATGCAAGATTGGTCAATGTCAAAATAAGATTATTTACAAATTAATTTCCCATGTGTATCTATACACTACTCAAGAATTAGGGCACCCCCCAAGGATATTTGTGCACCCACATTTTAGTAAACTAGGTTGAAATTAACCAAAAACTAATATTTCATTATAATAAAAAGATACATCAATTCTTAACCAAATTAATTAATGGCACAACATAAGCTGCTCTTGGAAAAATAGGAGAATCACACAATTATCAATAACCCCTCTTTGGTTGAATAGGGGGCACATAGAAAAATGTTGAAATACAAATATGAGTTTGTTTTTGGATGTTGAACTCAATTTAGTTGACTATGGCCATAATACAAAAGTGTGTTTTGGAAATCCAACTCAAATAAAATGGATATATGTTGAATGGTGGGAGTGGATTTATGAATTTGATATTGGATACAACTGAGAGTCGGTATATAGATGCCCGACTCAAACATATCTCACTCAAATACATATGAAAGAGTGTATGTATATCTAATATCAATATAAGTTGATATTTACCAAAAACACTACTACACATAGAAAATTTCTTCATAAGTGTGCTCTATGCACAATTGCAAAGTTACTTTATGGTGTATCATAAGAACCCACTTACTTATATAGGTGAACACCATGTATGACTATGGAATATATAGTTTCATCTTCGTGTCACAAAAAAAAAGCTAAAAATACACTCGCTAAATTAAAAATTAACTAACTGATATGATATACACATGAGATGGACAATGTGAGAGGGATTCTAGATGCACAACTTGAATATAGCTCACCCAAATACATATGATTAGTTTTATAAATGTCCATTACAAAATAGGGTTAGACCTATTCACAATAGTCCCCTTTAATCTAAACATTGGGGAGAAGTAATTAAACCAAAGTATCCCCCTTTAATGCTAAATTTAAGCCATATAGTGAAGATGTAGTCTAACTTGAATGTTAGACATGAACATAGTTCAACTATTTGACGAAAGAAACCTCTAATGGATGTATAAAATAAATATACATAGAAAGACATGTTAACCCACTAAATGTAAGAACAATGGCACACCTTATACTCAAAATTAACGTTATTGAATTTAGTACATATTATCACCTCCCAAACTTGCATTTCAAACATTATAATGGGCTCTAAAAGTGCACAACTCTCTGAACACTTAGGAATATTTTCCAGTGTGACAAAAAAAATATTCATTTCACTTTGGGTTAGGTCTTTTTTAGGCAAGGGGAGACCTAATATTTTTTTTTTCTAGATGGTTTCTTTAGAATAAGATTGATGGTGGAATTTTTAAAGAGTAATTCCTATATAATTGGGTTATGGAGTTTTAAATAAAAAAATACCTAGAAGTAGTGATGAGAAGGATAAGGGGTGTTCACAATTAATATAACATGTTGAATAAGAGAGAGAGGCATCCAATAGAACAACTAGAAAACACTAAATCATACAATAAATGGAGAGAGTAATAACCTTCGAGAAAAGCACTCCCTAAGAGAAACTATACTATAGCAAGTGTGCTAACGAGATAATATTGCAATAACAAAATAGTCCTTCAACAACCATGTTTTAGTTATTCAAAAGTGTGAGAGAAAGAAAGTATCCATTGCAAAATATGAGTTATTTGAATCCACATGTGTGGATCACACCACTCTCAATAAATGGGGCCTTATTAGATTTTATGGTTGGCCTTATTTGCTACAATTTGTTATTTTCTAAAATTTGAATGTGGATATTATAGTTAATCTTTTCATAAAAATATTATATAAGTTAATAGTCAATTATATTTATGTAGTAGATGATCAATAATTTAATGATTATTGTTTAGTATTTTATTTAACTAGTGTGAAAAACACAGACACACACATATATAAACTAAATTTCTAGCTATATATATTGTCATTTCTTCTGGTTTAAAATGGTTTCAAATGTACTTTTGAATGCATAAATGGATTCAACACCCTAAAAAAAATTTGAAGCACTGAGGCTTTGAACATTAAAGAATCAAACATGCCTCTATAATGATATCTTAGGTTTATGCCTTTGTTTTGGTGAATGGATTCTTCTCTAACATGATTTTATTACATTATTTTTCTTAGACAATAGTCTTGACTTTCCCTATACTTTCATGTGTTAGTTGTTGATGCCTTATGCTTTATGTTAGATGCTGGTAGAATTTGAGGGAAGTTCAACCAAATATTATATGAAATTCATAACTGTGGAGAGAAGATATAGCAAGTTCAATTTCTAACCCCCAGTTCCAGAAAGGAAGGAAAAAGCCACAAAACTTGCATTTTTCCCCTTACTGTGTAAATGTTAATGTGAAATCTTCTAGAACCACCAAAGGTAGGAAAATATTCAGCCATTACAACCTCTCACAAACTAGAGAAATGAGAGAAAATAATATGAACATCTATCTTTTCAATACAATATACATATTAATACAAATGTTCAATAAGTCCTCATTCAAAGCATAGTAAATAATAAATACATAAGATACTCAACTAGCGTATCGATGACATTCAATTTTCTACCATCTTTCATCATGACTTGTTCCAATTGACAACTGTCTATAATAGGGCTAGATCTAGAAAGAGACTTCAAGGCCTTACACCCATATATTTGTCAACATTGTTATGTTTTCGATACATATGTGATATTTCGTTTTCTATAATTGTTTATTCAAGGTTGAGGAGTGGGAGCTATTTTTTTTTATGTGAGTACAATTTTCTTATATTCTAATTTTTATGAAGCAACCAATGTTTGCTACATATGCTTAACTGCATAAGCAACAGATAGGTATGCACCTTTTTGATTAGTTGGAATTGGATATTTAAGGGATTTGAGGTGGCTATGATCCAGGTTGATATTGGTGGCCACCCACCTATTCAACTTGGACCTCTAGTCATTTCATTAGTTTCCTTGATTACAACACAATTTACTATTTTTAGCATTTTTTGGGTCGTGAACCTCAAGAGTTGTTTTGACCCCCTAAATGACGTTCTTTCAAGGTTCCTAGTAGGCCCATAGCCATAGGTAGGGGCCTATCATAAATGATGTGGTACTCAAAGAGATCTTTCTACAAGGTAATATATGTGCCAAATAGAGATCATATGACCAAGTTACAACCCCTGGGAATGTATTTCTCCCACTAACCCCAATAGGGACCACAAACTTTTAGTGTTCCATCTCCTAGGGTTAGGTTTTTGGTTGTTTAGGGTATCCCATTTTTATTCAATAATAAAAAGGCCCTTGAGCCTATTGTAGCATAGTTCAAGGGCATGTAGCTGCCACATCTCTTCTCAAGGATAATCTACCATCACCCAAGCCAATTTATTTCCATTTTGTATGTAAGCATCTTTCAGTTCCTTGATATTAATGAAATGAAGATTTATTTGTGCTACATCTCTGTGTTTATGTTTATTTTTGTATTCTATTGCATTCATGCATAAGTTTATATCAATGGTATTAGAGCAGTCTGCTCTTTCTTTGTCTTTGGGCATGTCCCCAACGAGGTCAAGGTATAAGGAGTTAGGTCTCGAACTGGCTGAAGCTTTACAAGACTAGCCTCGCTAAACCTAATGACCTCCCATGGCGAAAGAAAATAAATACAAGGGAGCAGGAGATCCTTTCAAAGTATTGCTCAAACAAGCACTTGAGCGACAAAGGAACACAATGATGGACAAATTTTCCCAAATCCTTCGACAGATGCATAGAGGCAACACATCTTCATTCAGTAGCCACTCAGGAGGCACCACTCCCTTAAAGGTACAATGCAAGTTTTAAATCCCCATATTTGAAGGATAGATAGATGCAGATGCCATAGATAAATGGTTAAATTTGTTGGAAGGATATTTTTCAGTTCATGATTTTTCCAAGTGGGAAAATATTAATTTTGTACTTCTCAAAGTTGTCCCCCGCATCAAGGATTGGTGGGAAACTTACTACGAGCAGAGGGATGAGTGGGAACCCTCACTATTTTTAGTCGTGCCCACTTTGAATTATTTCCAAGATGTCATCAAGGAATATTATTACCCTTTTGGAGCTATGAATACAAGTACATAAAATGGATTACGCTGCATTAGCAAAGGGACCAAGATGTGCATGAACTCACAAATCTTTTCCAGACCCTACACATAAAGTTGGGTATAAAATATTTTGAGAAGCATGTGGTGCTCAAGTACCGTGGTTCTTTTCCCAAATACATTCAAGAGGAAATGAATTTCCTGGACATCTCCTCGCTTGGTGCAACACATCAATATGCTGCCAAGATTGAGTAGAAGTTCAAGCAAAAGAAGTGAGACTTTGGATTTGAGAACCCAAAGCAAAGCAAAGGTGCCCCCATGTCACAAAGCAAAGGGAAAATCTAGGCCTCCACTCCCCAAGACAACTCCTTGAAGCCTCAAGCCAAGAATAATGGGAAGGAAAACAATGACACTGACAAGTAGTGTGATTTTCATAAAACTCCCACTCACAACATGAACAAATGTTATGCAAAGCAAGCATTGGTGGATGAGCTAAAAGACCTAGAGATGGATGCATGCTTTGATTATGAGTTGGAACCCAACAAGGGAAAAAATAAGGAAAAGAAGATCATTGACACAAAACGCACTACGATAGTAGCCACCATCAAGCTCCAAAGGGTGGAACTTGATGATCTGGAGGAAGGGAAATGCCTCTTCCACTTGTAGATGTGGGTAAAGGGTTTGACGATGCATTTCATCGTTGAAAGTGGAAGCCAGAAGAACCCAACCTTAGCTGAGGTCATTAAGAGATTAAATTTGCCAACAACACCACATCCACATTCGTACACCATCGGGTGGCTCCACTGAGGGTGATATCTCTATGTCAGCTAGCAGTGTCACCTACCTTATAACATCAAGTCATTTGCAGATGAGGCATTATGGGATGTTTCCCCTTTGGAAGTTTGTGATGTTTTGTTAGGTCGTACATACCTATGGAAGCATCATGTTGTATATGAGTCCAAACCTCATTATGTTATTATCACTTTGCATCAGAAATTGCAAGATTCTAGAGGTAGTGTTGCCTACTACTTTTTATTTGATGTCTTCTACACAATGCAGTAAGATCATTTCCCAAACTGGGAAATTTGTCTTACTTATGATTCTCCCTCACAGGAAGTGGAATATTGTGGCCACATCCACAACCTCCAAATAGAGCTCCTCCACACGGCAACAACAAATGGACAAGGTCAAGGAGGAGTAAATGGACATATTTACATAACCCACAGGGTTACCCCTACATTGTGAGGCCAATCACTCCATCGATATAAACCTAAGCATGCTACTACCTAATGGATAGATCTACCGATGCTCTGTTATGGATAATTATGAGATCAAGAGGTAGATTCAAGAGTTATTACAGAAATGGCACATCAATTCAAGTTCATCACCCTGTGGCAGCCCAATCGTGTTGGTACAAAAGAAGAACAGAACCTTGATGCTCTATATTGACCATCAAGCACTGAATAAGATCAATTTCTGGAATAGGTATCCAATCCCACGGATTGATGATCTCTTAGACTAGCTCAAGGGGGCCAAATATTTCTACAATATTGAATTGAAGTGTCATTATCACCAAGTACCCTTCGAACCCTCCGATGTCTGGAAGACTATCTTTAAATCAAAGGAGGGCCTTTTCGAATGCTCGGTCATGTCTTTCAGGTTGACGAATGCCCCCGAAACTTTAATGAGGCTGATGGAAGATATCTTGTGGCCCTTCACCATCTCGTTTGTGGTAGTGTATTTAAATGACATCCTGATCTTCCACCAGAATTCGGAAGAGAGCCTACACCATATTCAACAAATCCTCCAAACCCTACGACAACACAAATTATGTGCCAATTTGGAAAAATACACTTTTTATATGACCAGGTTCAATATTTGGGGTACATTGTTGATGAGAGGAGTGAGGACGTGGACCGAGCCAAGAACCAAGTTATTTGGGATTAGCCAACCTCAACCACTCTAATAGAGCTCCTCAACTTTCTGGGCCTTGCAAATTTCTATCATAGGTTCATGTTGGGATTCTTTCATATCACTTGGCCTTTGAGTCAAGTCACCAAGGACGAAGTGAAAGCAAAATTATTTTGGTTTGAATCCCAACAAAAAGAGTTTTCCAAGTTGAAGCATCACCTCTACTTTGCGCTAGTGCTCGCATTACCATGCCTACAGGAACCATTTGAAATAGAGACAGATGCCTCCGACTATGCTATTGGTGCAGTTCTTACCCAAAAAGGGCATCTTGTGGCATATCACAATGAGACACTTTCAGATATAGTTTGAAAGTATCCCACTTATGAAAATATATGTATTCCATTGTGCATGCCTACTAACAATGGAGGAATTACATTTTGGGGAAGGAAATGATCATCCACATATACCATCGACCCCTACAATTCATACTAACATAACGAAAGTTGCAGAACAATCTCCATTAGAAATGGTCCACATATCTGCAACAATTCCATTTGAACATCAAGTGTAGGAAGGGAAGCACAATTAATGTTGCATACTACTTCAGCTGAATTCTATTTATAGCTCCAACCACTTTGCTCAACTCTATGGACATGATACTCTGGGATGGCCACATCTTTACAAGAGCGATCTAGATTTTGACACCGCATACCAGAGGCTCTTGGAAGGCAAGTAAGTTCCAAACTTTCACCTCTGGGGCACACTATTATGCCATGTGGGATACCTCTGTGTTCCTTCAAGTGAGTATGCCAAGATGATTTGAAAGGTGCACTACACTTGGGTCGCTAGACATTTTGGGGTAGAGAAAATAGTGACAATGTTGCAAAAGTATTTTTATTGGTTGAACCTTCGACAGGATGTTAGGAAGTATATGAGATCCTTCATTGCCTACACCATTCTAAAAGCTACAATAAAGAAGTAAGACCTGTATACTCCTCTATCTACTCCTAACCAACCCTGGGAATCCATCTCCATGGATTACATGTTGGGTCTTCCTTCTACCAAGCATGGAAATTAATGTGTTTTCATGGTCATTGATAGATTCTTTAAGATGCTTGTTCTGGCTACTTGCAAGAAAAGTATCACAGAAGAAGTCACTGCCAAACTCTTCTTTGAATGAGTGCGAGTACACTTTCGGATCCCACATTCCATTATCTTAGATCATGACAACAGGTTCCTAAGCACATTCTTGTGAAGCCTCTAGTCGTTGTTGGAAACCAAGCTCACTAAGTCCATGGCCTTCCACCACCAAATTGATGGTCAAATAAAGGTCGTAAACAGGATGATCATGCACATTTTTTACATGTACAACACAAAGTATCCACACACATGGGATGAAAGCCTCCCCTATGTCCAACATAGCTACAACAACGCTCTTCATAGCTCAACTGACCACAACCATTTTCAGGCAGGGTTGGGATTCTATCCACTATGTCCCATTGATGTTGTCATACCACTTGTAGTTACTTAGACATATTCGAATCATGTCCAGTTTGAAGCTGACAAGGCTACCAACTTCATTGAATGTATTTAGCATAGTCTCTAGTAGGTCCATGACATATTGGACTAAGCAAATGCCAAGTACATATAGTGTCATCATCAACATCGGGTGCCACACAAGTTCTAGGCGGGTGATAATGATTGGTTACGTGTGCAAAAGGAGTGCCTCGTTGGGGCCCGCCGCAAGCTTCACTCACTCTGATATGGGCCTTACACCATCACTAAGGTTATAGGAGACAATGCTTTCAAACTCAACATTCCACCATTCCTTGGCATGCACCCAATATTAAATGTAGACCGACTACGACCATACTTTCCTTAATTGCTAGAGACATTAGACATTGTTGAGCAACTAACAATAACAGAGCTCAACCCAAGCTATGTCAAACATGCCATGACTGATATGATCATGGATAACAAATCAAGAACACTCGCTAGTAGAGAGTCCAACTATATTGAGTTATCAAAGCAGGCCAACTCCTTTACCAAGGCAAGTATCTCACTAAGGACTAGGTTCAACATAAATTTCCTCACCTCATGGAAGCTTTGCACGCCATGGGGACCATTTCATCCTAAGGGGGGGGGGTGACTGATCCATGTGGATATTGGTGGATACCCGCCTATTCCTCCTAGACCTCCAATTGGTTTCATTAGTTTCCTTGATTATAACACAATTTAATAATTTTAGCACTTTTTTGGGTCTTGAATTTTCGAAGTTGTTTTGGCACCCTAAATGATGTTTTCTTGAGGTCCGTAGTAGGCTCATACCTATAGGTAAGGGCATGTCACAAATTTTGTAGTAGTTGAAGAGATATTTTTGACAAGGTATCATACGTGACAACCGAAGATCTTATGACCAAGTTATGACCCCAGGAATTTGGCTATCCAACTAACCCCAACAAGGCCCACAAACTCTTCACATTCCATCTCGTAAGGTTAGGGTTTTGGTCGTTTAGGGTTTTCACTTGTTGTTCAATAATTAAAAGGCCCTTAAGCCTCATTGTAGCACAGTTCAAAGACATGTAGCTGCCACAACTCTTCTCAGAGGTAAGTTATCATTGCCCAAGCCAGTTTATTTCCATTTTGTATGTAATCATCTCTCAGTTCTTCGATATTAATGAAATAATGATTTATTTCTGTTGCATCTCTGTGTTTACGTTTATTTTTGTATTATGTTGCATTCCTATAAGTCTGGATTAGGCTACTAATGGTATTAATACGTTTTATGGTAGTGGTGATGTTTTTATTCGAGGATATGGCAGATATTGTTGGTAGTTCTTTCAATGTAAACCAAATAGATCTTGGAGAGAAATTTTCTCACATCACATTTTCATCTATGCCCTTTTTTGTCAATATTGAATTCTCTAATTCTTTGTTTCTTAGCTATTTATCTTGAAAACACCAAGGAGATGGGCGTTTTCTATGTTTAAATGGTTTTTATTTGAACTTTGTGGTAAGAATTATCCTAGAGGCATTGTATAGTTTGAGTTTTCCATAAACCTAATGGGAGACGGAGCCATCATGAATCCTTGTAATGAGAACATCAAGAAAGGAAAGGTTGTCGTCAACCTTAATTTTCATGCTGAATATGATAAAATGGGACAGAGTATTAATGTGTTGCTTGAATATTTCTAATTTCTCAAGTCCATGGAACGAAATGATAAACATGTCATCAATAAATCTCTTCCGAATTTTGGGTTGAATGGTAAAGAATTTAATGTGCTTTGGTTTCAAGGCCTCCCATAAATAATTTAGCCACTACGATGATAAAGGGGAGCCTATATCCACCCCATATTTCTTCATGAATTTCTTTCTTAAAGTTAAAAAATATGTGGATTTAAGAAAGATTACAATTAACTTAACAATATTGGGACAATTTTTTTTTTATAAATTCATGACACCATTAATAGGAATCTTGGTGCAAAGAGAAACAACATCAAAACTAAGAAATAGATCATAAAGTTAAAATTCAATATCCTTAATATCTTTAAAGAATAAGCCAGTATTACGTAAAAAGAACTTAAACTTCAAGACTAAATGCTTAGAAAGTAAGTACGCGGGTCCCTTCATGGTATTAACAATAAAAACCCTAAATCGTACAATAAAAAGAGACAATAATAACATTAGAAGAAAAATACTCATTAAAAAGAAAATATACCCTCACCCAAGTTTTCTAAAAAGAGAAAATTTCAATAACCATGAAAAATTATTTAAAAATTATTATAGTCATTGAAAAGTGTGTTAGAGAAAGAATTTCTAGGCAAATGAGAGAAATTAAACCATTAACTATAAAGAATAGTGAAGATATAGGTTGCATTAAGGATAAAGCATTTTATATAAGAGATCATGCGCATAGGCTAGAGAATAAATGAGATCACAAAATGGTTGTTGAAGAATAACTCTTAAGTGTGTATTTATAAATATAAAAAACTCAAGAACTACAATATCCTCCCAAGAATGTTATATAGAGTGATATATTAAGTAATTAGGTTGGTTTTAATTAAAATTTATTATTACAGATTATATTAATATAATTATTTTAAAAATATTAATGTAATTGATATAGTCGAAAGTTTCATAAATATAATTAAAAAAATTATTGTAACACGAAGAATAATACACAATTAAAAATTATAGGTTAGCTTTGATTTAAGAAAAAAAATTATAAATAAATTTTTAAGTAATAATGAGGAACTTATTATGAGAGAACTTATTAGAATTAGAATAATTACAAATTTCTAGAGAATTGGTTGGTGGGGAGCCACATGGCACTAATATAATTTTTTAAATTTATTAAAAGTAATGGACCATTTTACTAAATAAATTTGCTTATAAATAATAATAAGGCACTTATTAGAATTGAAATATCCCAAATCCCTACTAAATTGGTGGGTAGCAACGTGGCACAAACCTATTTTTTTTTTAATTTATTAAAAGTCAATGCAACCTAACAAACTCTTTAATACACTAAAATGGTTGATAAGCATTAAGACTAAGCATATGCTAAGCATATTCCCTTGAGAACCAATCTAGCCCTCAATTAAAAATATAAAAAAAGTCAACAAATCTTCATCCACCTTAAGTTGAAATAAGAATCATTTGGCTATTAATACCTAACTAAAAGCTTTCATTACATTATTATCTAATTTTAATGTAACTACCAAGCCAAACACGAAATTGGCGTATGAGACCCCTCTTTTGTGGAACAAGGGACCTACCTGTGCGTAGTCTAAGAAAGCATACATTGACCTGTGACTTCTTAAAAGGAAACACCTGCTCTTAACCATACTCACTCAAACTATAAAAATGATTTGAGTCCAGTTGTAAAGAAATTACACAAATATCATATTTAATCTTTTCATAAAACAAAATAATAGTTTTTCCTATTTATATATTAAATGATTAATGCTTTAAAGATTATTGTTTAGTATTCCAGTGAAGTTTTTGTCATTTATACCTTCTGTGTTTTATATCTATAAATTATAATATAATATAAAACCAGATTTCTGTGTTTTATATCTATAAATTATAATATAATATAAAACCAGATTTGTTGATCATTTAGCAAATTGGTACATATTTTCAGAAATTATCTGTAAATAATAGTGGATAGAGAAGATATATCACTTTCATTTTCTAAATCCCAGTTCCAAAAAAAGAAATGAGAAGCCCTGGAAGAAATGTTAATATGGAATATGGTAGAACCTCCCAAGGAAAATATTGAGTCATTAAAACCTTGCAGCAGCCAGAGACACCACCTCAATACCCGTTTTACCTATCAATACCAGATTGATCACGTTCTGGATATTGCTTCACCAACCAATGACACCACCAGTGAATGTCAAAACGTTTATAATGGAGCGCTCCAGTTTTACTTTGCAGCGCAACAGTTTTTATTACGGTGGTTGAAAATAAGTAATTTGATTAATATGAGTGAAAAGGAATCAAAATAACAGAATAGAATAGAATAAGTATTTCTCCTTTATTCCAAATTCTCCGACTGCATGCCATCCTTTATGATATTCCACATTCATTAACCGAATACGACGTAGCGAATCGCTTTGTTGCGCAAATTGCCCTTTACAACATCGCAGCGAATTACTTTGTAGCGGAATCGCCCTTTATAACATTCCAAAGATATTACTTTGTAGCGGAATCGCCCTTTATAACATTCCAAAGATATTACTTTGTAGTGGAATCGCCCTTTATAACATTCCAAAGATATTACTTTGTAGTGGAATCGCCTTTTAATACACTAGTAAAAGGTGGAAAGGCTTAATTGGTTTGTGGAAAACCTTGTTTTCTTGGACTCGATGAATTACTTAAATATAGATGAGAAGGAATTTTTTAGTTTTGTGAATTACTAAAATATAGATGAGAGGGATTTCTAAGTTTAATGACATAAATCTAGTCCCATTTTGTAATAAGGATTGAGCACTTTACTCATAAATTAAAATGAGTTGCAATATACCATAATACTAGTGACAATGATTATTTAATCATCTGCAATACACCATATTACAATTGGTAATGATCATTTGGATTTTTATGGGATCATTTACTTGGTGTAATATCATGGTAAGTATCATCACTTACTAGAATTGGTGAACACTAGTTGTATAGATATCTTACATGTGTAAGATTGTTAATTATCATGGTTGTTTTGTTCTTTCTATAAATGTCATACATGTGTAAGATTGTTAATTATCATGGTTGTTTTGTTCATGCTAATGTGGTTTTTTATTTAAAAACATATGCCTCTTACAATTTGACATAATATAATTTTTTTGTTTGAAAATATATAATGAAATTTGCATTATATATGAAAGCTTATCAACCTCAAATCAAATTATTTTTAAACAAACCTAAAAAACACTAACTCCCTCAAATTTACAACATCAACTTAAGAAGAAGCGCCACTAAAATGAAGAAGGAATTTTCATTTTTAATTTATGGAAACTCATGATTCGCTATGTTAATAAATCCAAAACATTCTTAATGTAAATACACATTTAGATGAATTAAACAAATTTTGGGGGATCTGAAACTCGCTGGAACTCGACTGCTAGGGTTCTGTACTCTTCTCAGACGGCGCAGTCTGATCTGCTCACACAGCCATCACGGACCTGACCTCTTGCCCTGAAGCTGCCTAACTGCTCTGTGAAGGATCGAAGGGCAAATGGACAATCCCCAGGGGGAGCTTCAACGCCCTCCCCCAAAGCGAGCAATCTGCAGCACAAATTTGAAAGGATGATACTATTTGGATCGATCAGTGAGGATGTGATCAACCAGGAAATCCCACACCGGCACGAGAGCACTGGAAAAGACAAACCAGAAAACAAGACGGAAGAAGAATCAGGATGGAATAACCGACCACACGAATCCCCGAAGGTCTCCTCAACCACCTGCAAACCAATAGCAACAGATCGACCCAGAATCGAACTGCCGGGAGAAAAATAGAAGAACGAATCCAATTTATGACAGACCATGCACTCATTGGAAAATTTATAAGGTTCTGGCCGACGGAAAAAGCCCTATACAGCTGGATAGCAGCGAAGTGGAAGCCTAAAAGAGATGTGACTCTGCAACTAGGCCCAAAAGGATTCTTTACAGCGATCTTCCTTTGCCTGGAAGACAAATACAGAATCCTAGTTGAAGGACCCTACTTCTTCAACTCAGCTGGGCTATACTTAAGGGACGGGGCACCCAGATTCAACCCGGATAAGGAGGACCTCACTTGGGCACCGGTCTGGATAACACTGTACTCACTTCCAGATGAGTACTAGGATGAAGATATCCTGAGAAATATAGGAAATGGTCTGGGGGAATACATAAAAGTAGCAGAAGAAACGAAAGTGCGTAGATACACATCTTACGCACGCATCTACATCTTCATGCGCCTGGACAAAGCTCTGCCAGAATCGGTAAGTCTCTCTCACCGTGACTATGAATGGATTCAGCCCTTAGACTATGAACATGTCCCGTTTTGATGTTGTAAATGCCATGCCATAGGGTATCTTTTCAGAGATTGTCCCCTAAATGTTAAAGCCAATGCCCCTGCCCCCTCTGACTCTCTGACCCATGATGGCTTCACCAAAGCCCCTACCTGTAAACGAGCACATATAAAGCCAACAAAAGGGAAGAAACCCCAGCAAAATAACACCTCTGATCCTGCAGTCAGAAATAGCTTTGGAATCCTAGCTCAATCTACGGAAGAGAAAACCCCATCCTCAATACCCAACTCTACTCTCCCCTCCTCCTCCACCCATCCACCTCCTCCAGCCCCCTCCTCTGAACCCCCACCAACCAAAGACACCCTAGTTAACCCCATGGAAAGAAAAGAGAAGCAGGTAGAAACATATAATGAAATGGAGGTTGATGGATCTTCAAACCCCCTCCAAAGCTCAGATATTCCCTCAGAAGAAAATAACCAGGTGCAACGTATGGAGGAAGAACCAGAAAGCATAGATCTGAATGGACTAGACATACTAGAACTAGAAGCAGCATGCAAAATGAAAGCCTATGAAAGTATCCCAAAGTTTCAGCTTAACAAACTGGAAGTGGTCATTTCCCAAGCCTACCAACAGTATCAACTCGGCATCCAATCAGGATGTCAATGGGATTTAGGCCCCACTCCAAAAGACTCTAAAAAAAGGGGAATAAGAACTGACCTCCGAAGAACAATAGCGATAGGGAAGATCCTGGTGGACTCAGGCAGTTATGCTAAGCTTACGAAGTACTATAAGCCCTCCACCAATAGTGAATCATGAAGCTCATTTCATGGAACCTAAGAGGCCTCAATAGCCCAAGAAAACTCAGAATGTTAAAAAATATGTTAAAAATGGAAAAGCCACAAATATGCTTTCTCTAAGAGACAAAATGTAATAACTCAACTCTAGGTACTATCCTCTTTAAGGCTTGGCCAAGATGTCAATCGGTGGCTGTGGATGCATCTGGCGCATCTAGAGGGCTAGCCATTGCGTGGAACTCTCAAGCTCTTACTCTCTCGGACTTTCACGCTTCTCATAATTTAATCCAGGCCGCATTCCACATTATCGGCACTAATATTCATGGGAATCTCTCGAATGTCTACTTCCCTCAGGAAGAAAGGGAAAAAATTGCTCTCCTCCACACCTTAGAAGCTCTAAACTTCAATAGAAGGTACCCGCTTTGGATTATGGGGGAGACTTTAACATGATAACGAAATTGGAGGAAAATATTGGGGGCAAAAATAGGCTGGAACAGGAAAACACCCATTTCAAAGACTTCATCCAGAACGCATCTCTAATAGATATGCATTTTTGTAATGGCACTTTTACGTGGAGCAACCGAAGAGCAGGCAAGCATCAAAAAGCCTCCAAACTGGATCAATTTCTAATTTCAAACAACTCGATTCATCTAGGGGGAGACTTTTCAGCGGCCATTCTTCCACACTTAGGATCCAATCACTGGCCTATTGCCCTTCAATGGCAACGTCCTGGCAGCACCACAAGAAGACCTTTTTGCTTCGAGGAATTCTGGTTTACCCATCCCTCCTTCAAAGACTTTGTGCACTCCACATGGACATCCTTCAGCCCTCCAGAAGGCTCCAAGATGTTCCAGTTCCAACAAAAACTCAAACATTTAAAATTCCACCTTAACTGATGGAATAGCGAGACCTTCGGAAATATCTTCAGGGCGCAACATGATCTTCAAAAAGCCCTGGCGGAACTGCAGCAAGAAATAAGCGCAGGAGGCCACACAGAAAGAACCCTTG
>APFE030925922.1:98913-113611 GCA_000404065.3 Pinus taeda | reverse complement strand
AACTCATTTGCAATGAAGGATTTGGGTGTTGCAAAAAAAATCCTTGGTATGAGAATAACTAGAGACAGGAAGAATCACAAATTAACATTGTCTCAAAGTGAGTACATAGAAAAAGTGTTGAAAATGTTTAATATGCAGAATGAAAAACCAGTTGGTATACCTTTGGCTAGCCATTTCAAATTAAGTAAGGAGGCGTGTCCCAAGGCTCAGGAAGAAATGGCTCATATGTCTAAAGTTCCATATGCATCAGCAGTTGGAAGCTTAATGTATGCAATGGTCTGCACAAGGCCTGATATTGCACATGCAGTGGGAGTTGTAAGTAGGTACATGAACAATCCAGGAAAAGAACATTGGATGGTGGTGAAGTCGATTCTCAGGTATTTGAGAGGTACCACAAATCAAGCATTATGTTTTGGTGGTTCAAACATTGCTCTATAGGGATATGTTGATGCAGATATGGCAGGTGATAGAGATAACATGAGGAGCACTACAGGATATGTATTTACTATAGGTGGAACAACTGTTAATTAGGTTTCAAAAATCCAAAGTGTTGTTTCACTTTCAACAACAGAAGCAGAGTATGTTGCTGCTACAAAGGCTAGTAAAGAAATGATTTGGTTACAAAGGTTTCTAGATGAATTGGGTAAAAAGCTGGAGTTGGGCAGGTTATACAGTAACAGCTAGAGTGCGATAAATATTGCAAAGAACTACACATTTCATTCCAAGACTAAACATATATAGCTCAAGTACCATTTCATACAGTCAGCATTAGAAGATGGACAGTTGAAGTTGGAAAAGATACACACTACATCATAGTTCTGGCTCAGTTTGTGAGGCATACTTGGAGAAATCCTCAGAAATCACCAGTTGACTCAGTACCTGACGCTGAGAAGATTGTCAAGCAGAGAAAGACATCACAAAAGGGATCATCAGGATTAGGTAAGCTTAAACAATCTTATGTATCTCTGCCAGAAAGGCTTGTAACAGAGCATCTACATGTTGAAAATATAGCCTCTAGTACTAGCAATGAAGAAATATTTTCAGAGAATCATAAGCTCCCATTTCTTTAGGTCCTCCTTTGGATCTTAGCCCAAAGGAAACCTCCCTTCCAGTCCATCAGTTTCCTCCAGCCCTGTCATTCATTTCTCAGCTTTCTATCATTCAAACTGCTAGCACCCTTCCATCCACCCCAGCCATGGCAGGTCCACAAGCGCCCACCAAAATGGAAAGAATCATAACTACTAGGTATGGACCCTTGCTCCTGCCTATTCCTTTGAATGCCATGCCTGCAGGAGAATATCAGAAATACATGCCTAAGTTCACTGGGACAGAGGGAAACAGCTGAAGAACACCTTGATTCTTTTTATAGCTATGCTGATAACCTAGATCTCAGTGAAGATGATGTGTGGATGAGAGTATTTGTCCAAAGCCTTGATGGAGAGGCTAGAAAGTGGTTCAGAGAGATGAACCCTAGGTCTATAACAAACATTGAAGCACTAGATGATGTGTTTTTAAAGCATTGGAGGGATAAGAAAGACCTGCTGTACTACCATACTGAGTCTGGCAACTTGAAAAGGGAAAATGGGGAGTCCTTGTCTAATTTTAATAAAATATTCAATCGTATGTATAACAAGATACTAGCTGAAGTGAAGCCTACCCCCACCTCTGCCAAACTCACTATGCCAATGCCTTTCATTCTGATTTTTGCCTGCTATTAAGAGAGAGAAGATGTGCTTCTCTAGCTGAAATGCAAGACGCAACCTTGGGGATGGAATCCAATATCATGGCTACAGAGAAACTCAAAGGACATGATGATATGAGGCAGAGAGGTGAGTCTTACTCTTGTTCTTCATCTTTAGAACCCAAAATAGACCAAATGACTAAAATGATAAAGTCATTGGTTGTTGAAATATCCAAGCGGAAGGTTGAGCAGAGTTCTAGGAAAGCAAGGCTTCCTAATACATTTGCTCCTAGAAATCCAAATCCATATAGAAGAGAAAATGAACAATTGCAGATCATTCAAAGGGGAAAAGAGGCTAGTGAAGAACAAATGGTTAAGGCTCCTTTCCAGAATGTAGTCATGGAGGAGGAGCAGTTTGATGAAGAGGATGAGATTCACTGCATGGAAGACAAGGGCAGTGTTGCCTTTTTGACATTAGTTTCCTACGAGAAGTCATTACTCAGGGACCAGACCAGTCAAGAGTGGGATAGAGAAGCTGTTCTGCAGACTGAAGACCAGTAGAGATATAACTTGAGGTCAAGAACGAGTAATGTCAAAGAGAATCCTGCCCAAAGAGCTGTTGTCCCCATAGAGCAGTAGATCAGCGAGCAGAAGCAAACAGTGGCTTATCCCATCATCCTCAAAACACTAGCTCAAGAGGTAAGAGGCCCTAACAAGTCCCCTTCCCCTTTTAGTTTTGAATTAGAAGTCCAGAAGTTAAAAATATATGTGCCTTTGATAGAACTTGTAAAGAGTGAGGTCTTTAAGAAGCCCATCCTTGATGCCCTTAAGCTGAAAGCCACATGAGCCTCCAATGACTATGTGAATTTACAAGATGATAAACCTACAGTTGTGCTTAGCCCAATGACTGAACCCTCTAATAATAACTCCCCATCATCTTATGTCTTCTTGACCATTCATGACAAAATCCTCCACAACTATCTGCTAGACATAGGTGTCAACCATAATCTAATGCCCAAAGCTGTCATGGAAGAGTTAGGCCTTGATATTACCAGACCTTATCATGACTTGTTCTCCTTTGATTCAAGGAAGATGAAATGTCTGGGGTTAATCAAAGACTTAGCCATCACCCTAACTTAGCTTCCCATGAAAAGCATGATGATGGATATTGTGGTAGCAGTTGTTCCCCCTAAGTTTGGTATGCTACTTTCAAGAGGGTGGATTAAGAGGTTGGGTGGGACATTGCAAAATGAATTATCTTATGCCATTGTCCCAGTTTTTGGAGGAGAAAGCATAAGACTATACAGGGAAGCCCAACTGGTCTATATCATTAGTGATGAGAAGAATCCCTCTAATCATCCCATTTACGCGGTGGACACTGATTTTGGAGCATGTATTCTCCAAATTGAAGAATTCTAGAGGGCCTTGGCGCAGCTCAAGAAACTAGTATGCCAGGCCATGGAAGAGGAAGGGACACAGGCTTGGGATATGTTCTTTGATGGAGCCTGTTCAAAGGAAACTGCAGGAGCAGGAGTGGTGTTGGTGTATCCAAAACAAGAAAGCACACATCTATCATTTAAGTTGACTTTTCAGGTCACCAACAATACAACAGAGTACGAGGCTCTGATATTGGGCTTAAATGTTGTCAAAGACATGGGAATCAGAGACATAAAGGTGTTTGGAGATGCTGATCTCATCATTCAACAAGTGAACAAAATGTTCCAAACAAGGCACCCAAGGTTGAAAGCGTACATAGATGAGGTATGGAGACTCAAAGGATCTTTTGATAGCTATTGTATCTCATATATTCCTAGAGTAAAAAATCAGCTTGCTGATTCCCTTTTTGTGTTTGCTGGTATGTTCATCCCTCCCATGCCCCCTAGATTGGCTTATGAAGTCCAGATAAAATATAGACCATCCTTGCTTGATAATGTCCAACACTGGAAAGTATTTTGATGATGATGATGAAGTAAATAGGTTTATGCAAGTCATTGATGAATTCTTTGAAATGCAAATTGATCAAGATAATGAAACCTTGGAGGAATGTCCACAGGCCTAGCTAAGGAACAAAATTGGCCAAGACAGTATTGTACAGTTGCCTAGCAATCATATCCCTAAAGGGCTAGTGCCTATGGAGAAGATGTTTGACCATAATGATGTGCCTCATAAGATTGCCCAAAATGAAAATTAATCTGCAGCCCATAGGCATAACATAGGGAGTCTAGATCATCCAAAGTATATAAATCTGTCCACCCATTTGTCTACTACCCAAAGTTCTGAGTACTACACCTTAATGAAGCAATTTGTTGATGTCTTTGCCTGGGAATATAGTGACCTTAAAACTTATGACAAAAATATCATCTAACATAAGATCCCATTGGAGAAAGACACCATTCCTTTCAAGTAGAAGCTGAGACCCATAAATCCTTTGCTCCTCCCTCTGATTGAAAAATAAATCAAGAAATTGTTGGGTGCCAAAATCATAGTTCTTCTGAGATATTCAAAGTGGGTAGCCAACTTGGTAGTGGTGAAGAAGAAAAGTGGAGAAATCAGGCTGTGTGTTGATTTCAGGAACCTGAACAAATGCTCTAAGAAAGACAACTATCCCTTGCCCAAGATGGAACATTTGCTACAAAAAGTCTCCGTTCCTGGATGGATTTTCAGGGTATAACCAAGTTGCTGTGAATCCAAATAACTAAGAAAATATTGCTTTCACCACTCCTTGGGGCACTTTTATGTACTCCAAGATGCCTTTTGGATTGATGAATGTTGGGGCCACCTTTCAGAGAACCATGGATATAGCATTTATAGGAGACAAGGATAAGTTTGTCATTGTCTACTTGGATGATATAACAATATACTCCAGCATCCATCAAGATCATTTACAACATTTGAAGAAAGTGTTTTTGAAGTGCAGAAGGTTTGGGATATCAGTAAATCCTAGGAAATCACAGTCTGCTTTTGAAGAAGGGAAGCTTCTAGGACACATTGTTTTTGCTGCAGGTGTTAAGATTGACCCAAAGAGAGTGAAAGTGATACAGACCTTGTCTGTCCCAAGATCAAAAAAGGACATCCAATCCTTTCTGGGAAAAATAAATTTTGTAAGGAGGTTTATTCCTAATTTTGCAGAATTGGTAAAACACATCACCTTTATGCTGAAAAAGGGATCAGAGATCAAATGGACTGATGGAACAAGAAGATATTTTGAAGCCATCAAAAGAGCTATTATGGAATCTCCCACTTTGATCAGCCCAGACTATAGCAAGGAGTTTCATATCTTCTCCTTTGCTTCCTTTGACACCCTTGCAGTAGTCTTATTGCAGAAAGATGATGGGGATTCAGAGCATCCAGTGGCATTTTTCAGCAAAACCTTAAGGGATGCTGAATTAAGGTATGATATTATTGAAAAGCAAGATTATGCTCTTATCAAATCTTTAAAAGCTTTCCAAATCTACATTCTGCACTCCAAGGTAATTGCATATGTGCCCTCTGCTTCAGTAAAGGTTATCTTGACACAACCATATTTTGATGGAAGAAGGGCTAAATGGATTGCAAAGCTTATTGAATTCAACATAGAACTAAAGCCCACCAAGCTTGTTAAGGGTCAGGGCCTTGCCAAGCTGATGGCTGAAGAAAACTGTAGGATGCTGGACATGAATTGGATAAGCACAAACTTAGATGACAGACAGGCAGGGGGAGAAATAGTTGAACGAGGACAGAACCAATCTTTGGTTGAAAATTTGGCCTCTTGTGAATGGTATGATAAAATAGCTCATTTTCTGTTGAAACTAGAAGTCCCTCCAGGTCTTAGCTCGAGCCAAGCCAGGACCGTTAAGCTAAAAGCAGCTAAGTATTGTATTCATGAATTCTTGCTTTATTGGAGAGACCCATCAAGAATCCTCTTAAGATGTCTGGACAAAAAAAAATATGTGGAGATCATGAATCAGTTTCATTCCAGCATCTGTGGAGGACATCACTATTGGAAAACCACATCCCACAAGATCCTCAAAGCTGGGTATTATTGGCCCAATTTATTTTCTGATCTCTTTTAATTTGTAAAATCTTGTGATAGGTGCTAGAGGTTTGAAGGAAAACAAATGCTGAAATCCTTAGCCTTGAAGCCAATACATGCAAGTGGCCCTTTCCAACAATGGGGCTTGGATTTCATACAGGAAATTAATCCACATTCTAGTGGGCAGCACAAATGGATCTTAGTAGCCACTGATTACTTCACTAAATGGATTGAGGCCATCCCTACTAGGAAAGCTGATCACCATGTTGTCATGAAGTTCTTCACAGAAAACATTTTAACTAGGTTTGGTTGTCCACACAAATTGGTTACAGACAATGCAGCAGCCTTCAAGGAAAAAGAGTTGGTGGACATGTGTGACTCAATGGGAATTAAGCTAGTGCATTCCACCTCATATTACCCTCAAGGCAATGGTCTAGTGAAATCATCCAATAAGAGCCTGATAAGGATAATCAAAAAGTTGTTGGAAGACAACAAAAGGAACTGGGATTCCAAACTGAAGTTTGCATTGTGGGTTGACAAGGTGACCACCAAGAAATCCACAGGGAATCTTCCGTTCAGGCTGGTATATGGCACTGAATCTGTATTCCCAATCTAGTTGACCATCCCTGTGGCCAAGTTCTTGCAGGAAGAACACAATGAGGAAAATGACATGGCAAAGAGGATTAGTGACTTGGCTGAAGTGCATCAAATCAGAGATCAATTGATTGAAAAGTCTGCAGCACATCAAAAGAGAATCAAGGAAGCATTTGGCAGAAAGGCAAAGATGGACAATTTTCAAATTGGAGACTTGGTTCTTAAATGGGATGCATTGAAAGAAAAGAAAGGCAATCATGGAAAATTCGATGCTCTATGGACTGGACCTTTTGTCATTGCTCAGGTCCAGGGGAACAACACTTTCATGCTACAAAGTATGGAAGGAGAAACAATTCTTGATGTCCCAGTTAATGGGCGGTTTTTGAAGGTTTATGTTATTTAAGACCTTTAGGCCCCAACATTGTAAAATATGTCTTTTACAGTTTTTAGGTGTAGGCTTAATTAGACTCCATGCCCAATGGAATACTAGGAAATCTTGCTGATTTTGTTTCTATATGAAAGGCAGTGGTCTACGGTTCTTGAAACCTCACAGGGAGGATTTCATCCCCAGAAGGAGCTAGTGTTAGCTCTACTATGCAACACTGACTTTCTAATGACAAAGAGAAGCTTGGTCTATTTGGTTGTGTCCCAAAAGGGGCTTACATTGGTCACTTTTTCCTTTCTTCACTCACCCCTCTTACCTTTAGCATTTCCCATTTCCTAAACTAACCTTCCAAATCCGACAAAATTCCCTTTGGCCTCAGCCCTAAGCACAAAGCTAAACTAACCATAAAACCTTATCCGTATGCCTTGCATGCTCGTAACCCATCACGCCGCATTCCCACCATTGATCAACCCCCGCCAATCCAGCGACTCACATTGCGTCCGATAAAGGGGAACCACTTGACTACTTTCCACTGTCAGATCATCTCCACCGAGATCTGACAGCCTTCGCACATATCGTGTGGACAACTAGATTGAACGATAACGCACGATGAGGATGGTTTTTCTCTCTCATCCGCTACTACATGTCGTTCATTGTGTGGAATCATGTTGCCCCTATAAATTATCACTTAGCGCTCGAAAGTAGTGCGATGAAAACTGTTACTACCCAAGTAAACCACCCTCACTTGTTAATGCCCATGCAGCTGCATCACTCAATGATCATCTGATCTATCCACTGAAGATCCAATGGCCCTGATGCACCCCACTCCCACTTCGGCCGATAGCCTTCACTGAGCCATCCCCGCCATTCATCTCCCATATCTGACGGTCATCTCTTTCGCTCATTCCAATTGTCCACCTACCCATGCACCCTACGTCCTATGTCCATTCCGTTGCCCAAGGAAGGAGATGACTAGCTCTGCTTGACTGATAACAGTCGGATCCCCAAAAACCACATTAAACAGAAAGCATGGCCAAAGGGAGAAACGTACATAGCACAACTCTGTAACAGAATTTATCAGTCATGGACTTCACTACTGTGAGCATTCCAACCTCGTAAGGGACAACACAACAGTTGTATAGATCAGATTTACACAGTGAAGCAAGCAACCTCGTTCAGAGACTCCATCAGGAAATTAAATGTAGTTGATGGTCAATTAAGACCCCTCCATACCTAAACGGCTAGATGCCATTGTAATGTAAACTTATAAATATCCAGAAGGAAGAAGTAATCAGGGTTGGCATGGGATGTAAGGTTCAACTTCTGGAGACTGTAGACACTTTGTTGCTAGCAGCGTCTCATCTTCATTTTCAGCAATACAAGCGTCTTTTGCTGTTAATTGCTCACTGTCCATTTTCTTCTGTTCTAAGCTTGTGCCTGATGTGCGGTGTTCTTGATCTCTTAATGTTTAACATTAGATAATTGTCATCTTATCTCTGTGTTAGAATGTTGAATGCATCACTGAATAGGTTACTCAGGTTTCTTTCTATCTAATGCAGGAGAGTTGTCATCCTGTCTTTGCATTAATATATTAGATTTGCAAGTTTCTGTACTAGGTGCAGCCGGCCATCACATGGTCTTATGTATTTGTTGGTGTGGTTAGTATTCTCCATATTCACCTAATATCTAAACTGTGAGCATTGGTGGTCTAAAGCCTTATAGTCTGAGGGTGTTCATGCATGTCTGAAGTGAAACAGGGTAGAAGTGGTTATCTGGCTTGAACCAAACCATCATTCCTTCCATTAAACCTCCCAACAATAGTTGAATTTATATGTTACCAGGCATCTCCGAGCTACAACCTAGGAGAGTTTCTCAGGATCCTAACAATACCCATGTTTCATAATTTAAATGGATCCCACTACACGAAAATTGAGAAATATATGAAAAAAACATAATTGCAATCACATTTTTCATGTAGTATGTCCATCGAAAGTATGCAACATGGCTACTCGTTGGATGAAGAATTAAATTTCACATCTAACCAATGCTCTTGCTTGAAATTTGAGTAACACTGTAGGGATATAGGTTGAAAATATGAGTTGAAAAAGTAGGTTTTATTATTATTATTATTATTATTATTTTATTTCTTAACCTTTTTAATTTTTTACTCCAAAAATGGTGAATCATCCCCCATGTTTGACATCATCATCTTGGATCCTACTAGTTCTTATAAAGTTGATTTTGGTTGTACCTTTTTGTTTTGAAGACCATTTTAGACCTCAAAATTTCTATAAGGATGCATAGGATATTCTGAGAGCATAGATAAAATCCATCTCGTTAATTCAATTTTTTGTTCTGTTGTTCAATTTCAAAGTATTTATGTTCATACTACTTTTTGTTAATGGCTATTGTTTTTCAGAGAAAAAAATCGTAATTTCTATCAATGAAAATAAAAATTACATCTTGTAGATGCACAATGTTCGTTGCAAACCAGAGCCAAGGAAATATATATTCAAATATCAAATATAGGGCATGCAAGTGCATAGGAAAACTATAAGCAAATGCATCCGAACATGCCTTGGTATAGTCAATATCATAAATAAGGTTTAAAGGCCAAGAAAACAAAGAGGGCATGTAGGCTAGACAAAAATCCCCAAAGGGCACATAAAAAAATCCACAAAAACAATCCCCAAAGGTGCAACATATGCAAGTCAAAAACCAAGCAAACCAAAATGTTGGAAAAAAACTAGCCAAAATGTTGGGCATAGGCTACCGAGCTAGCCCAAAAAAAAAAAAAAAAAAAAAAAAAAAAAAACCCAGAGCAAGCCAACAAATCATGCAGAAGCACCACAAAAACCCATGGAAAACCCTTATTAGTTTACAACATTGGTGAAAATGATGAAGAATATGAACAAAAAAAGGCACGAGCCAAGGTCCATAGTAGCATGAAAGCCACCACAAATCCGATCCATCAACTTTCCACACTCATCGACGTAGACGTAACCACGAATCCACAGTCAATGAGCTACAAAAAAGGTAGCCACAAGAGAATACAGTGTGATTCCCACCGAAGGAATCTGGAAAAATGAAAACACTACAGCCACTAAGGCGCTGTTGAAGTAGACCGACAAAAGGTTGAAAGGAAAATAGGGTTGCGACAGCTAGGGTTTCAGCCACTAGTGTTATAGCTCCAAATCTCACTCTTGATGTTTGTGATGTTGCACTCATGGCCTAGGGAAACCCCTCCTCCCAGACCTGGTCGAAATACTTAAAAAATAGTGTTTTACTCCATATATGTGACATTTCCCTGAGCTAAACGCGTGTGTACGCGGGTTTGTGTATACCCAACCCGCGTATATGTCTTAAAACACTTTAAAAAATTAAATCTCCTTAATTTTGGGTGGAGATCATGGGTTTTACCTGTTCATTACCTATTAGTTCCCGTGGCCCAACTGTTCCCAACAAATTCTTAACTAAAAAACTACTTTGGGAGAAGTATAAAAAGGCTTCAATGGGAAGGCCTAAAGGAGGAGGGAATAGAGAGAAGAATCACTCTGCTGAGATTATCCCTAATCAGGTCTGAAGATCCTTGTGCTTCCAACACTTCCCCCATTATAGGAAACCTTTGTTTCCTTGAGTTATGATGTCTTTTCATTAGTTTAGATATCCTTGTGTGAGTCATGGAAGGAGCCTTTTGAAGACTTGGGATTGGACGAATCTGGAGGACGGTTCCTCTTGGAGCCTGTAAGAGGAAGATTCAGGTGATATCATTCCTTGTTTTACTTTAGTTATCTGCAATAAAGAAACATTTGTATTGTTCTTGAAATCAATCTTCTTCATGCTTATGATGTTGTTATTATGGTCTGCATATGAATAGTTGTTTCAATGATATAACTAACTACCTTTCAATATGCTATGAAGTTGATTTCTTTATGATGCTTGGTCCATATACTACTATGCTTCTTTGAATTGGTTATTTTGTAGGTTGAAGGATTGAAAGGAACTCCAAGAGGGTTTGGACCCTAGTTGGATCTACCCAAACGAAGGACCCCCAAGTGCACCTCTCTTCACGTAGTTTTCTTATATTAGTATCATGACCGTGTGGAATGTTTGTTTTTCATTGTAGATAACCCCCACTCTGCTAGGGTATTGACCCAAGACCCTAGGGGACTTTGTCCTCAACAGAATTGGTGACTCCACTGGGGACAATAGTATTGTTGTTCCTAGTTTGGGTTAATTTAAGCCAATCAGGGCTCATCCTTTGATTTTCTTGCTATAACTGAGTTGTATGCCCCTATAGGAATTTAGACTTTAAGTCTGATCAGTTTCTTCAGACCCCTTTTTCTGCTATTTCTTGTGAACTGTTATATACTCATTTTTGCCAGGTTACAGAGGTGTATGTACACACGTTTCCCCATATGAACCCACGTATACATAGGTTTCTTTGGGCTGAATCGCATATACACGTAGCTGTGCATTGACACAGTCGTGTATACCCTAATTTTCCAAGATTTTTGCAAACCTTTCTTGTTCAATAAATTTTCTTGCTGGTCTGAGTGTTTCTTGAGAAGTCAAGTTTGGTTGTCAGTCTCTGTTTTTAAAACAAGTTTCTAGTTTCGAATTCTCTTCGTTTGTGGAAAGTTTTGGTCTTGTTTTGTTTTGTTGCAAGTTTCATCATTTGTGTTCGAGCATACAAGATTTCTCTTTGAGAATCTTGGTTGTTTTGGTCTTCCAGGGCAGAAATATTGGTTTCAATATTTCTGGCTTTATATTTGTGACCTTCTTGCTTTGTGTCAAAACTGCATCTTGTGACCATTTTCTTTTTTTGCTTTTGAAAGTTGGTGAGTGACGATTTTGAGAGTTTCCTTTCTTGATCTTTTGATCATTGTCACCAAGCTATTTTTGATGTTTTTTGGTCATTGAGAGCATCTTGAAGCACCTATTTTGTTGAGCTTTTGCCCATTTTGAGTTGATAACTTGCAAAGTGTTTTTGTTGCCTATTCTTCAGTCTCAAAGTTTTCTATAGTATTTGGAGCACTTTTGAAAAGTCTTTTTTGTTTTTGCTTTTGAAGAAAACTTCTTGAAAACTTGGTTTTTGCTTTCTTTGGCCTTGCTTTGATTTAGTTTCTTTTTGCAAGTGAGTGCATTTTTGTTTGTCTTGCGATTTGCTTTTAGTGTTTGGAAGCAAATGAGCTTTAGCAACTTATATTCTATCTAAACATCTTAAGTGGCTAAATAGAAGTGATAAGCAAGTTACTTTCATTCTTTGATTTAGAGTAGTCTTAAGTTTTTGCACTCATTGCATTAGGATAGTTTGTGCATCTTTTTAGGCCATCCATAGTTTTGTTAATTTTTGTGAGTGTGCAACTTGTTAAAAGAAAAGAAGCAAAAATTATTGCTTTCTTAGAAGTTCCTTAGAACCTAGTAGAAATTTCTTTCATCGAAGAATGAAACGAGTGCATTTGCATATAGCTTGGTTTTTATTAATTTCTTTTGCATCGAAAAACACCACAAGTTTCATTTCCACTTATCCCTTGACTTAAGAACAATCCATTTAAAAACAAGTGCTAATTAAAATATACTAGAAATTTTTATATATGTTGTCAATTTAGACACACCAAAAAGTTTTAGGATATTTTAGGGCCTTGGATTAGGTATGTGGAGAGAAAAATCTCCAAGGCCATTTTAAACTGTCAAACATAGAAGTTTGAATAGTGAGTGCAAATCCAATAGTGTTAGGGAGACCAAGAAAGCTCAGATCTGGAAGTTAAGCATGAGGGTTTTTGAAGATAAGGAAGAGAGATACCCCTTCTCCTACTTGTCGGATCTTACCTCAAGACTGTTTTGCCTGGCTTCTGACACGAGTTGGTAACCTTAGTTGCTTCTCCTAGGGATCTACATAGGTGGCCGTGGAGGGGAATCCCATGGCACCTAAGGTTGACGTTGTATCACTCTCAACAATGATTCTAGAGGGTACCCTTGCGATGCTTGGGGGCTTGCACTGACACAGGCTATTGTTAGGAGGTCAGCGTAGCTTCCTCGGTTACCTTCACTGGTAGGAATGGGCCCCAGACTATCTTCAGAAGGTCCCTTACTTCACTTTCTTGTATTTTGGTGTCTGGTCCTCATCATCCGGAGTGGAAATACTTGAAAGTTGTTTGACTGGCTGACATCTTTAGGGACTTTTTAGTGTGTGCACTGTGCTCTTAGTTGGCCTAGCTTTCATTTTTTCTTGAGTCTTTAATTAGATCTTAATAACAAATTCAAAGTGGCTGACCAATCGCCTAGACGGTCTCGAAGACTTCGTGGTCTTTCACCGCCAAGTTTAGAGCCTTCTCCTAGAAGGCGTAGAGGCGATACTGTTAGTGGGTTTCATCCCATGACAACTGATGCATCGGGGATTGATCCTCCCCCCTCGGGGCATTAGTGTTCAAGATAGGCCTGGTACTTCAACATAACTAGAGAGAAATACCCCAGTTCTTTCTCAAGTTCTCTTTCAATCGGAAGATAACATTAAGGTAGAAGAACTCCCAGAGTCGTTATAGCTCTGAATTCTCCTCTACCTTCTAGTCATCTAGACGTATTACAATACGTTGGGACTCCAATGCATAGACCGTCAAGACCAGGTCATATTACGCGCTTACCTTTGATGACCACCACTGGAAGCATGACTTCTACCACAAGTGCTACAACCATGTAGACTCCAACATCAGTACAAGGGGGAGGAACTATTTCCATCCCCTCTGTATCTTTATTTGGGTTTTTTTGCTAGCACATCCTTAGTTGGGTCTACCTCCATTCCTTCTACAAGTGGAAATTCCCAAGCCAATGCATCTAGTTCTAGATTTTTCCCGTTTGGCACCCATTCACAGGGTATTCCGTCAGTTCCATTTAGTGCCTCCACATCCATAATGGGCAGGTCGAGGTAGTGAAAAAAACCCTTAAGATGATCCTACAAAGGCCTATCAACAAAAATCGGTCCAATTGGAATCTTATTTTGTATCCGACTTTTTGGGCATACTGAACCTCCATAAATACTACTATAGGTTTTACACCTTTTCAGTTAGTTTATGGGATGGAATCTATCTTCCCTATTGAATGTGAAATTTCATCTCTCAAGTTAGCTATTGAGCTCCTTCCAGAGATTTCTAGTTTCAAAGAGCGCCTCCTTCATTTGGAACATCTCGATGAGTAGCGTCAAGATGCCGCCACAATCAATGAGGCTCACAAGAAAATGGTTAAAACTCAGTACGATAAAACTATTCATCCTCGAGTATTTTCTGAAGGCGACCTTGTCTTGGTCTATGACCAAGATAAGGACGCCTGGGGGGCAGGCAAGTTCAAGCCTAAGTGGTATGGTCCCTTTATAATTAAACGAGTTTTAGAAAAAAGGGCGTATGAGTTAGTCAATTTTGAAGGAAACAAGTTGGCAGAGCCCCTAAACGGGCTTTAACTTAAGAAGTAATTTTCTTAAGTAGTAGCTAGGCAATGGGTTCTTTGTACATTTTGTATTTTTGTACATATCTCATTGGGAGTTTTTTGATATCAATACTTTTTGGTCTGCTGTGGTAGGTGTTTATGGATGACTTGGTATATTTTGGATCGTCGATGGTGCTAGTCGGCACACTCGAAACCTCGCTTCCGCAGCTTGGGTAGTCTACTATCCAACTGGTCAGTTGATGGTGTTAAGGGGAGTATGCATTGGTCCCGCTTCAAATAATATGGCTAAGTATACTGCCGTTATTAATCTACTATCTGAAGCAAATTCTTATGGAATCGATTTGTTGGTAGTCTATCTTGATTCACAACTGATAGTATCACAATTGAATAACATTTATCAAGTAAGGGATCCATGTTTATATTGCTAGTATTTAAGGGTGAGGTTGTTGCAAAGATCATTTACTTACATTAATTATTTGGACATTCCAAGATCTCATAATTGGTTAGCTAATTCTATCGCTAATCAAGAATTAAACTGGCACATCATTCATTCATCACAATAAAATCAAGCATAAAAAAGTCGAAA
>APFE030925922.1:86563-98664 GCA_000404065.3 Pinus taeda | reverse complement strand
TATCTCGAGTGTACATAAGTGTGTCCAAAATAATATACAAAAATTGGGACTCAAATGCCCATATTTATGTCCAGTACATCTAATGCCTCGGCTCAGGATGAGCGGCTAAGTATGCGACTACTGCTTTGGCCACACGCCTAAAAGTCCAAACCCAATCCCGTAGCATGCCAACCACGTGGTGTTGCATATCTCTAGGGAGATCCTCTACAGCCTCCATCGGTACTCAGTGAGTTAATCTCACCAAGTGTCGCTAAACTGTGTGTAGGAGTCACTCTGTATCGGCAACCGCCTCTTCGGCACCTCGGTCGTGACGTCCATGTCACGGGAATCCATTTGGTCATACTAGCCCAATATCTGGAACATTGTCATCATAGTAGTTTTGAATCTTATTAAAAATATTTTTCAAAGTTCATTTTTATGTTTGAAAAATCATAAAAATCATAAAAATCATAAAATCATAAAATAAAAAACATTTGTTACCTATATTGCCCCATGTCGCGGTTGGTGGTAAAGCTAGATCAAGATCTCCTTGGAAGTCCAATTCGGCATAGGGGTAATCATCCACTGCGATGATCTGCTGCTCCCACTAGGAGAAGAAGTCATCGTTGAAAGCAGCCCGTGGAACGTCCCCACCTCCTAGTCGTTTCATCAAGTCATCCCACCTGCCCATCCGTGGATCTCATGGCGTGCTGATCGAAACTGATACTCTAGGGCGGAGTGCTGGGACCCTCTCAAAGAAGAAAGAGCACAAAATAGTACCATACCTGAAGTTTTTGGTTCGGCCCTTTTTTATAGATGTAAGCTAGCTCTTCAACTTGGCGAGAAGAGGAGTACACCAATCAAATACTGTGGTGAGACAGTCTACTGCCAAGCTCATGGAAAGCTGTGAAGCCTGGTGTAAGGAAGCTGATCCATTCACTCTGGCTAAAGTGAATGAGATGATCCTTAATGATAAATTCTCCACGTGCTTGATTGGAATTTGACTTCCAACCTTTTCTGGATGACCTGAGAAATATATATGCACATAGTCCTCGATAGAGAGACTACCTCTGATCTGCCTGTGGAATGTACTACCTCTCCCCTCTAGGAAAGGCCCGTGATGAAATAAATATCCTCAATTTCTATCTTGAGTGGCATCTGATCAATCATGAATGAGTCATCATCAATGCTCCAATAGTGAATGAACATTTAAAGCAAGCGAGTGTTTGCTTTCATGTTTGGCATTTTAAAGAACGTTAGCAAACCGCATCCTCTTAAGGCATCCAGGGCCTGAGGATCGTTCATAACCTCATCATCCATTGTGGAATGCTCTTTTTCCTTCCATGTGATTGGCATCCTGAGGAAAAAACAAGTTTGGATCGTAAGATTTTTGTTTTGAAGTTTTCACGACGTATACACAGGTCTGTTTCATACACGGTTGCATCTAGGGCCTGCGTATACGTGGGTTGCATATATCCAACCTGCGTATACGCCGTGACAAATTTTTTGACATAAATTCAAGGTGAAACTTGATTTAAAAATTTTAAAACCAATCACAAATGAATGCAAGATGAGTTTAAGGGTTACCTGGTGATTTTGGGAAGATTTGATCGGTTGAATTTGGCAAATGGCAAAGATTGCTTCTTTTTCTTCACTCCTTGTGCTCTCAACTGGTGATAACGGTGAGTCAAAAAACTATTTTATCAACTTTGAAAATGTAAAATTGCTTCAAAACTTGATTTTGTTTTGTCTCATGTAACTTTTAACGTGGGAGCTTGGAATGTCAATAATGGTTTGATTTTCAGGATATTTTGGATGCTTTTTCAATAGTTTTGAGACGGTTCCATGACTGCTGACCCGTCATGGCAGGTATCATTTTCTCACTGACATATAGGTTAGGGAAGCCATTTTTCCATTGCATTATGCATACTAGCCTCCATTTGTCGATACACTTGCCATAGGGTCGATCCCATCGTGTTATGGTTCGCAAACCATCTTCACTTGCCGATTTTTAAATCATGACACAATGGTAGAGCCATCCTTTTCATGGGCATCGTCGTTAGCACCACACTGACATTTTTTGCTCATGATACTTCGATTTGAGTAGGCTTGGGAGTCCTTTGTAGTCCCACCATGACTTATATGATGAAGACTCATTCCTCTTTGCTTCTTTGCTTCGTTCTGGCCTTATACCCTAGAAGCTCCTTCATGTTGAGTTGTACTGCTGCATTGCATTTTGACCATTTGCACCTTTTGGCCTTGAGCCGGCTTCACTTGGACTCGTGTTTAAGCCAAATTTTGACCATGACGTCTGCAAAATAAAACTTTCATCCCCTTGACTTCTGCAACTTGACACACCTTGACCTGTGGAAGGAACACACCTTTGAGTGTCTTTGACCTGTTTTCACCTTCCTGCATTGAGCATAGGATTGCTCCAATCCCAGGATCTAGATCATCTGTTCCACTGACACTCGTTCTTTCCAATGTACTATAGCATTCTTTTATTCCTTTTATAGCTTAAAGAAAAAGAAAAAGAATATATATATTCGAAAAAAGAGCGGGAACGGGACAATGTTTCTACTTATTGTTGGCAACTAGAGTCAGTTGTGTCGCCCTTGAACAAAGCACTCAAAACAAAGTCTCCTCCATTTGGGCGGGATTTAGTTTGACTTACGTATGCCTTAACCTTGTTATTGAGTTAGTTCTCCCCCGATTGGTTATCTCTTCCAACCATATGGAGGGTTTGTTCATGCCTCCTGCATGACGAACTTATATAGAGTCATCATATGCTGCCACATAGTCATATTGAGTCGTGATTTTGTTCAAGGGAAGTTAGCCCGAGTCAGCCTCTCTGCGGTGTCTCTTGACTCATTTTTTAGTTGGCCATCCCTGGTTGTCAATGTCTTGTCTATCATCACATCATTTATATTGGTCCTTTACTCGTGCTGGTTTGCGAAGGTCTCCATTGACTTCTTGCTGGTGGGTCTTGTCCTTATCGACGACAACATCTTGCTCTGAGGATAGGCCTAGAGACGCACCTTGGCCATATTTTCTATTGATAGGTCACCTTGTGCTCAACATCAATCAGTATCATGGGTCTTTGACTGAGTGGTTTCCCTTGTGTTCGACATCAGCTTACACTATCACACATTGGGATTCGTGTAGTACCTTGGTTTCCATTTGACCCTATTGGTGGATATCTCGCCTCTATGACTTCTTTCATTATTGTTTGGTTCAGAGGGTTTCTATCGTGCACTAGCCACATCTTGTGTATGCCAGAAACGTGCTTCGGTTGGGTTACTACATCTTTTTCATCCGATTCCTTCCACATTATTCGCCTACGGGTTACACTCACGCTAGATTGATGAAGGATGCCTTAATGCCTTCCTTCTAGTGGATCTTTCCCCATCGACTATGACTCATTGCTCTGGGGAAAAGGTCTAGAGTCCATTTGGCAGTACCTTGGGGTTTGCAGTCATTAGTGGCAAATCCTTCACTATCGACAGTGGGAAACCATCATTGTCTCTTGATTGATATATTCTTATAGGTGTTCAAATCCAGCTCATCTACTCACACTTGTTAGATTGTACTGGGTACCTTGACGCTCGTTATCATTATTGGTGAGTGGTCTCGCATTTGTTAATGGTATACATCAATGACTGGTAATCAAACAATTTCTCACATGGTCGACTTCAGATCATTTATTCCCATGGTGTAGAAATATACCACGGTGATCGGTGAAGACCTTGGGTTGCATCAGCATTCATTGGTTCACTTGATAGTTGCTCCTGTTGATGCTAGTTGATACCACTCCACCTTATATGTTGCAGTCATTCATGGCGACATTCTATATGCTGGCAACTAAGTTTGCAGTGTAGTACCACCTTACTCCATCATGTTCATTTGGTACTTTTTGGATAAGTCTTTGATATCAGTGACCAGCTTCATCCTTCAGCATCATTGACATTCTTATATGTGATATTCAGACATGTACTTGTTCGATCGTGATCAGATGATCCATTATGTATTTTCTAGTCTTCTATACTTGTATACTTAGTGGATATGCTTGTACTTGATATGAGAACATACTTTACTTTCTCTGAGCATGGGTATGCCTTCCCCAGACAATGTTTCTTTCTAATCTCCTTTTGTGGCTTCGTAGACTGAACTCTGGTGAAGTCCTTCTCAGTTTTTGACAGGTTCTTTCCATGTACTTACTTAATACATTTCAGCCATCATGTACCCCTTCTGACCTCATATATTATGGGGCATCTGTTATAGCTCCAAATCTCACTCTTGATGTTTGTGATTCTGCACTCATGGCCTAGGGAAACCCCTCCTTCCAAACCTGGTCCAAATACTTAAAAAACATTGTTTTACTCCCTATACGCGACATTGCCCTGAGCTAAACGCGTGTGTACGCAGGTATGTGTATACCCAACCCATGTATATGTCTTAAAACACTTAAAAAAATTAAATCTCCTTAATTTTGGGTGGAGATCATGGGTTTTACCTGTTGATTACCTATTAGTGCCCGTGGTCCAACTGTTCGCAATGAATTCCTAATTTAAAAACTACTTTGGGAGAAGTATAAAATGGCTTTAATGGGAAGGCCTAAAGGAGGAGAGAATAGAGAGAAAAATCACTTTGCTGAGATTATACCTGATCAGATCTGAAGATCCTTGTGCTTCTAGCACTTCCCCCATTATAGGAAACCCTTGTTTCCTTGAGTTATGATGTCTTTTCATTAGTTGAGATATCCTTGTGTGAGTCATGGAAGGAGCCTTTTGAAGACTTAGGATTGGATGAATCCGGAGGATGGTTCTGCTTGGAGCCTATAAGAGGAAGATTTAGGTGATATCATTTCTTGTTTTACTTTAGTTATTTGCAATAAAGAAACATTTGTCTTGTTCTCGAAATCAATCTTCTTCATGCTTATAATGTTGTTCTTATGGTCTGCATATGTGTTATCACTCAAGAAAAACTTCTAAATTGTTCACATCAGTTTGATTTTTTGTCAAAGGGTTAGTGTTAGTTTTGGGTCTAGTCTTTTCATTTGATTTTAGAGTGTAGGTGTCTTGGTACTACCACATGTTTTCAGTTGTTCTCTGCTCTGTAGTTGGATGGGCCCTTGGTTTGACTGACTTTTTATTACCAAACCCTGAGGATAACAATGGACAAGGCACAACGATTGCTGAGCGTGGAAGAAAAGAAAGATTGCATGATATTCATTGTAGTGTTGCCCAAGAGCTGAACCAGAACAGGTTAGCTCTTCTAGCAGTTGGGAGTGACAACAGGATAGTGTGTGAAAACTCTGCATCAAGTGTGGAAGGTGCGGAAGAGTTTGAGGGGGACAACTCAGTGGAGTCTGAAGAGTACATGTTTGTTCTGCGCATTGTGTTACTGTTATTTTGGGCATGGCTCACTTTACTTTCCTTCAACTCAGCCTTAGTGGTGGTACTTGTTTCTCTTGGGCGGGAATTGTTTACTTCCATTCCCCGGTTTCCTGTTACACATGGGATCAAATGCAATGATATTTATGCCTTCAACATTGGACGCTATATTATTTGAGCTATTGGTGATAGTACCTTTGCGTGTACCCATCAATGAAAGTCTGATGTTCCTTCTTTATCAAGATTGGGCGTTGGGACTCATATTTCTCAACATCTGGACAAGACTGGTAATGCTAGGTCAGATGGCACTGTTGATAGATGTTAGTTAGCCTATCAAATTTGACCAAGTCAGAGCAGATGGATTTTCTCGTTTGCGTGGTCTTTCGATGCTTCAAGAAATTGTGACACCTATCCTTACGAAGCTTTTGACAGCCCTCTGCGTTCCTTACGTGTTTGCTCGGGGCCTATTTCCTCTTTTTGGTTATTCTCTTATCATCAACTCTGCAGTGTACCGAATTGCATGACTGGGATGCCTTACTTGGGTTTGCTATGGTATTGTATAAAAAGATTTCACCATTGGTTTATGAATCTCCATAATGCTATTCGTGATGATCGGTATTTGATAGGAAGGAGGCTACATAACTATGGGGAAGACATATCAGTTTAGTCAAAAAGCAAAGATAATGCACAGGTTGAGAGAGTGATGCAGATGAGTAGCTACTGATCTATATACCATTTACTCAAGTTATCAAATTGCATTTTTTGGTAATTAAAGGTCTTACCGAGGAAGGTCCAAAGACAGTGAAACTATTTGCATATAAGGAGCATATGGGGTTTAGCAATGTAAATGACTTTCCTCCAAGTGATACCGTGGTTTTATCACCAGATAATCTTGAGGGAAAACCAGTCGTCTTAAAGTATGAAAATTCCAGAATGTTTGCAGTTTGACCATCTTTATAGAGGAAAATCAGGGCGGTGCCGACGTTACACAAATTCAGAAGCTTGTCCTATATGGGAGCACTGTGGAAACAACAAATATGAAGGAGTTGAAGAAAATTAATGAGGATCAGTAGATGCCAAGAAAACCCTGCATGCACGTGGCATATATGAGATGGGAGAACATTACCAGGTCCCAGATTTGCAACGAAGACAGTGAATCAAATGTTTATGTGTTTGATTACAGCATGCATCCATCAAAGGCTCCTCAAGAAAGGGTTTGCAATCCTGAATTGATATTCAAAGGTCATTCTAATGAAGGATATGTTTTGACATGGAGTCCTCCCAAAGAAGGTCACCTACTAAGTGGTTCAAACGATGCAAAAATATGCTTGTGGGATATAACGCTGCATTTGGAAAAAAAAAAGTGCTTGAGGCCAATCAAATATTTAAGGTTCATGAGGGAGCAGTTGAAGATGTTTCATGGCATTTTAAGCACCAATACCTTTTTGGCTCTGTTGGAAATGATTGCCATTTGCTCATATGGGACATGCGTACACCTGCACCTAACAAGCCTCAACAATTAGTTGTAGCGTATCAGAGTGAGGTTAGCTCTTTGGCCTTTAATCCATTCAATGAGTAGTTGTTGAGAAAAGAAAGCTCAAGACAGTCAGAGTTTGGTATTGAAACTGTGATTTTTGGAACAACTCAGCAATTTCGTAGCGCGCTACGAAACTGCTGAAGATGATGACTAAAGCTCAGTAGTTTCATAGCGCGCTATGAAGCTTCTGAAGCTAAAACAATCTAATATCAGTCAGCCGGTTTTGAAGGACTGAGCGGGAAATTTGAAAAGGGAATGTCTACAAGGAATCATCTGAAGCCATCAGCTTTCAACAAGATCAAGAGAGCTTGCAAGAACTTTTGCCTTCACATATGAAAACGGTGGACAACATATTAAGGAGATGCAATCTGTTATATTTGGGATACGACATTAAAGGCCAGCAGGCAGCTACAAACACCTACCATAGAGACCACTTGGCAGAGAACAAATCTTGATTGTAATAAATGCTATGCTCAGCATGATGTAGAATTAGAATCCTAATAGTCTTAGGTCTCTTAAACTGCTAGTTAACAGTCAGTTGTATTTATTAGTTAGTTTTAAAGGTTAATAGGTGTCATGATAAAGAAAAAATGCGAGTTCCCCTCATACTTGAGGAGGAATCTCAGTTAGGTAGAAGAGCTCTATATATAGAAGGATGAGAAATGTAATAAGGGAGGGATATTTATGTAAAAAGCTCTGCTGACAAGCTTATGTAAAGACTTTGTTTATTTTGATAATACAGTGAATGGTTTCAGCTGCTCAAGAATCATAGTGACTTCAATGTATGTACTTGATTACTTAGAAATCACATGCTGTGTTCTAATTTCCTTCATGTACTCATATACTGTCCTTTTGTATCTGCTATTCTTTATGTGTATTGAAGTCTGAATGCCTTGATTTCCTTGCAAAACCATTTCACTGTTAATGCTTAGTAACATATGACTCCATGAGCCCAATGGATGCTTGTTAATTTGGATCTTACCAGCCTTTTTCCTATTTGTTTCATAGAAGAGTTAGCCAAATGCTTATGCTTTGATTTTTCCAAATGCTTATGCTTTGATTTTTGAAGGTTGTAATGAAATTGATCTACATAGTCCTCCAAACTTTCATCTTCCCCTTGTATCATATTGAAAATATCTTCATTGGCCTTGCAATAGTCTTGGTACTTCTTCAAGAATATGTTCTTCATATCCTCCCATGTTTGGATGCAGTTCCCACCTAGGCTCATGAACCATCGAAGAGCTACTCCTTTTAGAGTAAGAGGAAACATTTTCAACCTTTGATCATCAGTACAATAATCATATCCTCTACAAAGTATTTCAAACTCAAATAAAAATGTATCTGGGTCTTCATTTGTCAAACCATGAAAATTTGGTAGAGAAGATGGGGGAATTATGTGCATTTGTGTCACTCCTCCTAGATCTTTGATAGGAAATTCAAAAGTAGAAATGTGAGCCATTTCTTACCATTTCTTACCAAAATAGAAGATGTTCTTCATGTGTTTATTCGAGGCTCCTTCTTCAAATGTTCCTGTCAATTGGTTAGTGAAATGGGTGGTGCTTACATCACCACTTGAGTGAAATCATGAGATTTGTTTTTCAAACTTTCTATTTTTTTTCCTAGTCATTCACACAAACATTCAAACATCTATTTCTACTCTAGGTTCTTTAACAATTGTGTTGGAAAGCGGGCGGGGGAGCATGGTTTTTACATGCTCCGTACGCAGGTTCTTACCTTGTGTTTTTAATACCCAATTCTTTCCTAATAGGCACTCATCAGATTCACACTACTCTTTAGAAATGGCTACACTCTCCCTGGCAACGGCGCCAAAATGTCAAGCGATAAAAATGTGTCTTTTTAACTTCTAATATCTTCACATTAATTGTCAACCGAAGGACGACTTCTTATTTCAAGAGTGTACTCAAACTGAGGCGGCTATTTACTCAAGAGTAATGTTTTGTAGTATAGTGCTTAAAATACAAAAGTAAATGAATGCTTGAAACAAAATCTAATTAGAACAGTAAGAAACTCAAATGCTCTGTAATTAAATCATTCACTCAAACAACCATCAATTGAGGATATAGTAGCAATAACTCATTCCTCTAGAGATTTATGCAATTGAAATCAAATTAGAACAAGACAATCAATCTGGGAACGAGGAAGCAATAACCAATGTTCTCTACAGTTGACAGTCCTACTTTAAAGCAATTAAAAGGAAATATAAATTGAACTAAAGTTGCTATTGAAAGTAAACTAGGAAAACTCTATAAAAGCAAACTCTTTGCAATTAATCAGAAATGAACAGCAAAGTAAATGGACAACAAACTGTAATTAAAGGAATTAAACAACGAATCCTATTTAATAAATCTAAATAGCAAAGCTAATTGAATAGAAATACACAGCAACTACAAATGTAATTGAATCAGCAACCTTAATCTAGCAGCATGAACATTAATCGCAGTTATTGAAGCAACAACAATTGCTGTTATAATTGAATAATATCATAATTGAACAACAATTGCAATTATAAATGAGTAGCAATTAAATGAACCACAGTATTAATTAGACAACGCAATATTAGATTAGAATTAAGAGCAGGACATTTCAAGTTATAATTAATAATTTTGTCACTCACGTGATCCAATTGTGATTTCAATATAATAGAGCAATTTCTGCGAAATGTTCATAATCAAAAGATTACTGAACAAAAAAATTTAAGGAAATGAAAACGAAATAAAACCATCACACGACAGAAATCAGAAAGATAAATACAGAAACAACATACTCCACCAAAGGTTGGGCCCTTAGCTGCCAGCAGATGCTGCTGGGCTACTTCAGATGAGAAGAATGAACAACAACTCTTTTATTTATTCATCATCAAACTATGAAATCATTACAACAGTAGGAGCTTTGAGAATTACAATGGTAATGCAACAATCTCATTTTCGTCCTATTATATCCTATCCCATCATCATTCTTGAATCTCCAATTCTGAATCCTTAATTCTCCATCCCCCTCTCTGATCTCTGTTTTCATTTAAATAGAGAGAGAGCAGAGAGCAGTTACAATAGAGATAATTACAACATGATTTATATTACAAAATTGGATTGTTTCTAACCAATTTATCAACAAGAAAATATATTTCCATCCATCTTTCAACAAGAGCAAGGCGAATTTGGCTTTGCAGCTGAGATTTGGAGGACGGTCGCAACAACAAATCTGAGAAAATCTTGCTCAAAGAACCCTACGTTTCTCTTAGTACAAGATGAATTTGGGAAAACCATTATTTCATAAAGTTAATTTGGTCCGTTATGGACAAAACCCATGTCCCGGATTTTCCAGATTCTTCTTCATTTTCCCAGAATATCAACTGCAAAACTGTCACTTCTTATTCCAGCGAATTTCCGAGTTGGAATATTTAATGATCAATCTTCAATCTGGAAATTGTATTGGAGGCGGCTAAAAATGGTGAATAATGTTACAACCAATTTATTAAAACTATCATTGATAAAATCATGCATAATCATCAATTTATTAGAAATAAAGGAGAAGAAATAATATTCCTCCATAAGAGCATAAATCATTATAAAATGGATTTATATAATAAATTATAATAAATGACATGATAAAGAAAAGTAAAAATGGATGAAATAAGTGTTAAAAAAGTGGTCGTATTCACGGCCCAACAGAGCTATGTTTGAACTGGGAAATGAAAGCTGGACAATTTTTCCTTAATGCAGGAAACACATCACTCGAAAGAGTGTGGAAACAATAGCTTCCATGCTATAAACATAGTCACGTCCAAGGAGTATATTGTAATCTAATGGTCCCTAGACTACCATCACATTCAAGTGAATGGTTTTCCTTTTCAAAGTTATCGGAAACTTCGGAAGGATCCCTAACGGTCGACTGGTTCCTTTGTTAAAGCCTGACAAATTTTGTGTAATAGGGATAAGTGATGGCAAACCAAGTGCTTTCCAAGAAGTTGAGGAAAGGATACTCACTGAAGCCCCTTCATCTATGATAGTGTTGGCTGGATAAATCGATCTTGCAGACAAGACCAATCTCCCTAGTATTAGAAGATAGTCTAGAAACAAACAGACAAACAAATCTATCTTTCTCTAGACATATGAAATTTATAAATAAATACTATAAAGGTGTTAAGATCCTACCCTAGATCCAGTCATTCAAAAGAGTTATCTTTCAAGACCTGTAATCACAAACAAGCAAACATTAAATAGCACCTGCATAGCAAATATTATAAATCATGTCTATTATGGTGATCAAGGAATCCATAAAATAAACCATGAATTAATAGCTTATTGAGAAAAACAAATATATTTGTATTAACTTTTAATAGTAGAAGAACCTTACAACCTTTTCAGCCTTGATGTTGAAAAAGCTCTTCCTGGGGTCCAAAACAGGAATTTCCTTTACTTTGACAAGTCTTGCACTCTTCCAAATGAGATTCATAGAGGTATGTAATCTCTCCTCATAAAAACTCAACTATAGAAGACTAAGTTCCAAAAGCATTTTCCCTCAAAAATATCAAACTTCTAACTCCCTGTTAACTAGCCCAATGCTTCTTTTTATAGTGCAGAGGAGGAGGTTACAATTCCACCTATGAAGGGATAGAATCCACCTTCAAAGGGATAAGCTCCTCACATCAAGGGGTTAGCTCCTTAAGGTATGAGATACATGAACCTTAAAAGGACGAACTTTCCACCTCAAGGTTCCTTCCAAAAGCTTCTAGAAATAACTGAAAGTGAGTTTTTCAGAATATACTTGTGCCTTTTTAACTTTTACAGGGGTCTGCATCCTTAACACAGAGACAGTGCGGTCAGGTGCACAAGAGACATGACCATTAGGTGTTGGACCGTAGGTAAGACAAAGAGAAAGTGCGGAACCCAAGTTTTAAAGACTTTTGAGAGATTTTCTCTTATTTCAAGGCTTGATATGAGGAACTGATGTTTTAGACTTACAAAGGAGGAAAGTATGAGTAGTAATGAACTCACACAGATAGCAGAATGTCAAGGTGACAATTTTCAGTGCAACAGATTGCCCCCTAAAGTGCGAAGTATGTAATAGATGGAGATAGAGTCTGTCATATATGAAGAGTGAAGTACTTTATCATTTCAAGGATCATCTTGTGGACACCCCAATCGGAACCTGTAAAAAAATTCAATGCAATA